>JACXGI010000271.1:0-47871 GCA_016801175.1 Esox masquinongy
ACCCCTCTGAGCCTGGGTCCTCTCTAGGTTTCTTCCTAAATTTCGGCCTTCTTAGGGAGTTTTTCCTAGCCACTGAAATTCAACACTACTGTTGTTTGCTCCTTGGGGTTTTAAGGCCGGGTGTTTTGTAAAAGCACTTTGTGACAACTGCTGATGTAAAAAGGGCTTTATAAATAAATTTGATTGATTGATTGATTATTGGTCTGTACTATACGTTTTTGTTAGGATCTGATCAAAAACAACTTCCACCATACTTGGACGTCGATGATCGAAACATGTCTGCAAAACATGCACCCAGCCTATCTGTTTCTTTTATGCTGCTCGCTCAACCAAGAAGTTAGCAGAATCAGCATGGAAGGACACACTTCTTCGACCAGCCCCCTCGGTTTTGTTTGCAGGTACCTGACGTCAACTGGAGGATTTTGCTACAGAGAGATTATTCAAGAATTTGTTAATAGGAAATCCCAGGACAACATGTTTATAACACTGTACTTAACTCCTAGGACACGGTATCCATAATAATGTATCTAGCTTTGACAATGTCTGTAATACTTTAGCTACCTCCTGTATTGTCTATAATGTATCTACCTCCTATATCGTCTATCGTAATGTATTTAGCTCCCAGGACATAGTGTCTATAATACTTCATTTAGCTCTCAGGGCACAGTTTTGTGTTCTAGTTGAAGCCTTTCTTGTCTTGAAAATAAAATTGTAATGCATGTCTCTGTGATGAAGGAAAAACAAGCATATGAATAAGAAAAAAAACTTGTTGCTGGGGTACCTTGGATACCTGGATAAAATAAATCATAGCTTGATCATAACTGTAAAATTAAATTATGTATTTTTTATAAGTATGCATATTTGTCTGGGTTCTAAACCCCCTGGTTACAGTGCGTATATATTACATTTAGTCAGTCAGAACAAGGCTGAAGCAGCTGTTGGGTTTTGGTCATTCAGATATAGATTGCATTTGGGCCTCTATCACTGAGACTAATACTGAATAGTAAATGTTAGAGAGTGTATAGAAAATCTCAGATTTTATCATACTATTATTTAAATGCTTCAGTTTATTTATTAATAAATGCGTTAAAATAGCCCTTTTACACCAACTTCCATTAAATCAATTATATTGTTTTAGCACTCTCTGCATCCCCCGACAAACAAGTGTTCTTGCTGTACATTATTAGTGTGGGTGGGTTTCTATTTTAGCTCCATGAGGGTTGTGAACCCTAGAAAGCCTTGTTAACACCAAGGCTGTATCTTAAAGTTCAGCCACCAACTGCATTTGAAATGTCAAGAAGCATCAGGGCAAATCGCCAGAGAGCATTGCCTGATCATGAATACAAATGTGTGTGTTTCAACTTCTGATGACCTTCAGAACTGTTTAGCACCAAAGTGCTATGACAGACAAACTAGGGGTCAACTCTTGAGGATGTAAAGCCACATTGTTGCTAAAATAGAGCTTAAAGTAGAATTTCCCTACATCTTAAATTGATGTTAAATTGTTCATCCCCGTAAAAGTAGTTCATGGGCTTAAAAGAAACCGTAATCCATGGTTCAGTGCCAATACAAATTTCAGCTGACTTTAGCCACTACTAGCTAAAAATCTATGGAATTAATCAGTGCATTTGGTCATGTTTGTAATGTTTTTAAGGTAACATCAAACCAGATATTGAGTGGATTTACAGTGATTTGTAGATGTTTTGCAAGCTCAAATGATTTCTTCCATGGATTTTTAGCCAGTGGTTGATGAATTCAGCAGAAATTAAAAATAACTGTTTAATGAAAAATGAACCATGCATTACAGTCTTGTATTCTCTTCCAATTTAACAGTTAGTGCAGCTTATCCATGATTGTACTTGTACATTTACGTGATTAGTGATCTGATTTACATGTGTGAATCCTATTGGCATATTTGAATTATCATTAAAAGTCAAAGAGTCATAATAATTCATAATAATGCTTGAATGTGGGCTGTTTGAATCTACAACAATGCTTACATAGCAATAGTAAACAGTAGCCAGTAGCTAGTACAGTCACTACCGTGAGTATAAATACAGCTATGCTCTGAAAATGAGCAATAGCATACAATAAGGCATCAGCTCTCTCCGGGTGCAAGCCGAGTATATGAGCTACCGCAATCCAGAAAGAGAAAATGTTGCTAGGAAACCTGACATCAGCTTTTTATTCTACAATCAGCAGTAGCCCACGTGTGTCCCTGCTCAGTATAAAGCCAATGGAATCTCATCCTTGAGTAGAAACAGTTTGGGATGCAGCTTTTACCAAGAGCTTGGAAACACCACTGTGAGTGGATCCTCAACAGAGCTCTATAGAACAGCCGGACCATATTGAACCGTAGACAAACCTGAGGACCATCACATACCAGTAGTTGACGCTTTATGCGCCCGATTATATGACTCCTCTGTGTTATCTGGACAGATATCATTTTCCATTCCCAGTCATTAAAAAGAAATATACACGAGTTATCTCTCACGTTTTTGTAGATATTTATCTATTCACATCAGGATGTTCTCACCCGGCGGGAGGAATTCTACTGAGCTGATGTGGTTGAACGCTTCAGAGCTGAACACTTCTCTGGAGGATCCTCTGGAGGAGGCGGGGCACCCATTTCTGACAGACGCCTGGCTGGTGCCTCTCTTCTTCGCTCTCATCATGTTGGTGGGTCTCGTGGGGAACTCTTTGGTCATTTATGTCATCTCCAAACACAGGCAGATGAGGACGGCCACCAACTTCTACATAGGTGAGCAGGAACCAAAGGACACCTCACGCAGTCACAATTGGTTTTCGGCTTACAATGCAGTCACTCGACCTCATTGTGCCGGTGGGTGGTTGTGGAGAAAAAAACTTGAGAACGTGCTCTTTTGTCTTACCGTGTTCTCATGTCGACGTCTGTGCGCTCATATCATGGACTGTGTGACCTTGATTGACTCTGTTGAATTCCCTTTCAGTCCAATAAGATACACTGGTAAGATACACTGTAGTATACCAACAAACTATATACGACATTTCATATATAGACCACGACTGTAAAATAATGTCTGGTTTGTAAATGCATGTGTGGAGTGGAGAAGGAAAAAATCCATATATTTCATTTATAGGCATATGAGCCCCAAAAAAACCCAATCTCTACAGAATGTTTAACAAATGAAAGTGATTATATCAGTGTGCGTGTGTGTGCATGTGACACCCGCATTGGTGTGTGTTTGATATGACTCACTGATGTCTCCTCGGGTTGGCTGCACTGGCTCAGTATTCAACAACGGGCAGACTTGATTCAACACCGATGCCGTGCAGTGAAAAGACCGCTTTACCACGGCAGTGAAAACATTATGTCTCCCACTAGAAAGGAATACAGCAGTATTTCAAAAGATCTCTTAAATGTTCTTTTTTTATATAATTTTCCCTCTAATGTGTATTTAACTTGCAGAATTTTGTGAATTAAATTTCCCCTTGAAGCCCACACCAAAATACATTGATTTGGTGAAATGCCTTTCCATTTTACACTGGGAGTAATTTATTCAAATGTATAGCTTTGAAACTCACATTTGGAACACTTTGGAAAAGTGTGTTCATCAGATGGAATAACGCCCCATCCTTACTGAGCTTATTTCCACAGTGAACCTGGCTGCAACGGATATCATCTTCCTGGTGTGTTGTGTCCCATTCACAGCCACTCTCTACCCTCTCCCTGGATGGATATTTGGGGACTTCATGTGTAAATTTGTAGCTTTTCTACAACAGGTAAATCATTTGAATTACACTTATTGCCTCTGGTCACTAGATTATAACATGACTATTACACTGTATGCTTACAAAAAACATTTTCTTCCCTACAAATGAATGTGGGTAGTTTTGTCTTCAACTGCATCCTGGAGGTATTTGTTCTGTTTGACTGAATAAATCAATGAATGGTGTCTGGTGCCAGGCAGTACCCAATTTGATATACAATATAACAATGTAACCCTGAAGTTGCAGGTCCTCAATATGAATAACCACTGATGTATGGTTAGAATTTCTCTCTGCCTCTAATACATTTGAAGACAGAAATTGAATAAGCTTTGATTGATTGGTTCGGTTTCATGAAGGATAAATTGACGATAAAATGATTAATCACTACCTGTTTATTTATCCTTTTGAAACGAAATGAAAGAATCAGTTCATCAGACTTCTTTCTATTAAGCTTGAAGCACATTATCAAAACAAACTAGTTGGATTGGCTCTGTGGCTCTAAGCATAGATTGACACAAGCCCAAGCCTGTATCAATATTGTGTCTCTACCAAAAAGTGAATGTGGGACAGGTGAAAGCAGAAATGAATCCCCTGACTTTAGGGCCAGTAAGATGACTTTTGGGCCAGTAAGCTACACTTTTTTTGTAAATTAATCAGAAATGTACACACAGGCACACTGTAACACATTATTCTTGTGAGAATTACAGTTGAATCATACACAACCAACATTAATTATAAAAATGAATGCAGGTGGTTTCATTGATTTATGATTTAATTTTACCAAAAATGACTATGAAAACTGTAAATCCAACTAAATGTTTATTAAATGTAAGGACCTGTGTTTTCTGTTTTTGTTGTTTCCCTGGTCTGTTTAGTGTCTGTTATTTCTATTTTTTTTGGTTACTGATTCAAGCTTTCTAGACTATGTCTAGATCAAGTTTCATGTATCTATGCTTGGTTCTTTTGTTTAACCACGCCCCCTCATCACCTTCATTCGATTCACTTGTTTTCTGCACTTCCTGTTCCCATCATCTCTTGCCTATTTAGTTTGGTCTTTGTTCTTTTTTTCTTTGTGAGGAATGGTTTGTTCTGACACAACTAAACAAAGCTTTTTTGAAGTATTTTATATATTTGAACCTTAGTGTATCGACCTGTTCCTGCCAGTTCACCTTAGACTCTGATTCCTTACCTGTACTGTAGCCTTTGACTCAAGTTTTGATTATTCAGCCTGTTTTCTGGCGATGGCTCTAGCCTGACCCTCCTGTACCTTTGCCTGACCTTTGTATGACCTTCTGCTTGCCCTTTGACCAAGTTACCAGCCTCCTCCTTTGGTACTTTACAAAATAAACACCTGCTGTGCCCTGTGCTCAGGCCCGGCTCCACGGGGGGGCAAAGAGGGGCATTGCCCCCCAAGATAGAATCTGTGCCCCCACAGTTTTGTTGCCCCTTAAACACAGCTTAGGTATATCAATAAGATATGCCCCCCATTGATAAAAAAATTCCTCCCTAGTAATTTCATCCTGGAGCCGGTCCTGTCTGCGCTTGAAACCAGCACTCTGTCTCCCATCCTATTCATTACATTAAAATGTTAATATTTTAGCATTAAGCAGTTTCTTGTGCTATTGGGCGCAAATGATGATGATGAATGGATGACAAAACCATCCGACAAAATTACGAAAAACAATTCCCACAAGACTATACTCTGTAATGCCTGCAGTGGAACAGTTAATTACTGCAGGTTGATTAATCAGTGTGCTCAACAAAACCTGCCACAGTGGGTACAACTGGCAAAAAGATCAGATACATAATCGATGTTAAAATACTCTAAAATAATTTCTGCACTAATGAGAACTTTCCCTTTGACAAGCAGAATGTTCTTTCTCGGATTACACATAGGTCACTGCACAACTTTTGTACATGTTGAGTAGACTTTCCCTTCGCAGTAATACAGCTACACTTGGCAAAAACACACGTTTACAAGGAGGAAGAAACTTTTCCAATTATAATTTCGTTTTGACATGCAAATTCATGCTTTCTCAATTTTCCACTAAATCTGGTCATTAGATCTATGAACAACACCACCCTTTGTCCTACTAAATGTTCACTAACTAGCCAGAATAACTTCAGAGTTATTTAGTCCAGGCAGACAAATATGACAAGCAAATTCATGCTTTCTCAACTTTCCACTAAATGTTGTTGTTAGTTCTATGAAAGATGCCACCATTTGTTCGACTAAATGTACATTAACTAGCTATGATAACTTATAATGTTGTACTTATTGTAATTTAATCCAGGCAGACAGACAAATCCCTATCAAACACAGTTATGCTCCAATGTTATAGCTAACTTGCAGTTTTACAGATAGCCATATCTAAAGAAGAAGCTACACTATGTGTTTTACATTATGATTGCTAGCCACAGATCTCAATAGTTACAGTAGTTTTTAGAGCTACAGAACCCAAAATAAGCAGTATATCAATACCCAGTGCCACTGTGGGTTTAGGAAAGAAGCAAGGCACAAGTCCATAGAACTAACTTATTTGCTGTCTTGGTACTGGTAAAGCACTTGTGGTCCAAATGCGGTTAGTAAATACATTCTTCAATCCATATTTTATCTTTTTTCACCTGTACATCAGGAGAAGGTTCTGGTTCAAACATGTATGGTTCAATATTTACATTTAAGATCACTTCCTAAGTGATGAGGCATGCACACAAGCCTTTTAATAAAATAACTTGAATTATAACAAAAGAAACACTACACAGGACTGAACAGAACAACCGAAACAGAAGGCGTACGCCAAACAAAGACTGACCAGATACACTGGGAAAGGAGGAACTTAAATAGGAACAGTGATTAGGGAAACAGCTGAGGGCGATAACCAATAAAACAAGTGTCCATGATCCAAAGGAGGGAGAGGGTGTTGGAGCTCACATGACAGCATCCTTCAAATCATGATGACAAGCCATTGTGTTGTGTAATGTAAAGTTAGTTAGCTAGCTAGCTAGCTAATCAGTCAGTCTACTGGGCCGATGATGGGTTAACCCGCCGACGGGAGGAGGGGGAGCTGGCTCAAAGCAGGAGGTATCGTCTCCCCACAGTTGTAGTCATTTAGAAAAATAATATTTTGAAATCTTTTAAATTCATCAATATACAGATGGGTGACAAAGGAAAAACCAACATAAAGTGTTTCAGTAAGGTGTTGGGACACAAGCCACCAGAACAGCTTCAGTGTACTTTGGCATAGATGTCTCTGGAACTCTACTGGAGGTATGGAACACCATTCTTCCAGATACTGAGATGTTCCCTCATTTGGTGTTTCGATGATGGTGGTAGAGAACACCATCTAACAAGTTGGTCCAAAAACTCCCATAGGTTTTCAATTGCGTTGAGATCTGGAGACTGTGAAGGCCAGAGCATACAATATGATTCACAACATTTTAATGCTCATCACACCATTCACTGACCCCTCATGCCCTGTGGATGGGGGCATTGTCATTCTGGAAGAGACCCAATAATGAACCGTCAAAATCACTTGGATCCTTTATACATGCTGAATTGTATCATGCAGGACATCTGTATGGAAGCATATGCATTCATTATGTTCCTCCATTTATTTATTCAGGTTTTTCATTGAATTTGTCACCTTTCTGTATCTGCTGGGACATCACTAAAAACATCCAATAGCCCTACCAATCAAGGACAAAAGCATTTACAAACAAATAGGCCGGCAGTGCGATTGGTATAACACGGAAGCTTTGCAAAATGAAAGGAAACATGACTGCATTATTTTTTCAGATCTCGTTAGTCCTTCAATACATGTTCTGACATAATGGACTGTCTTGTTTAGCATGCAAATCCCATTACCATGCTCCTTCTGGACAGTTATGTGTGAAAAATCGCCCTTACCTAGACATCTCTCAAATATGATAGAAACGACCTAAGGGCCCCACACGTTGAAATGGTCTTTCAAGGTAATACATAGTACATTTTTCAACCATTTTTTTTTACCGATCACTAGTGGGCCACAGGCTCCAATGTGCAATTGGCAGGACTCCACTTTTCAATACAATATTATGGTTTAGTATCTTTTAAGTTGGTGGCCACTCTGTTGTCAATAGTTTTGGTGTTTTGAAATAATTCATCCGAAGAGTGTATGTTAATGATAGAAAATCATTGATGCTCTACTAAACATCCCCGGAACTATCATCTGTTTTTTGTGGTCATTAAAAGACCAATTCTCCTTGAAGTATGCTTTTGGCTGAATAATAATTAATAACTGACTCCCCCACACACTGTACATTCCTGCTGCTGTATAGTGTCAGTGGGAGGATTCATTCAGTAAAACGTTGTTGAACTCATTCAAACTCAGTTGGAATTCTTTGCTTTTTTGTGTTCATATTCTCCTCTTTCAACCCCCACGCAGTGCTTCTCTTTGTTCAAGAGACTCGTGAATTCTGTCCCTGCATTATAACAAGACTAGAGCACTTACCTGGAAATCAATGGTGTAGCCCCGGTCAGGCTCTCTTTTGCACTTCAATGATGGGTGGATCTCAAGTACTGTAGTGATACAGAACTGTGTCACAACTCCCACTATCAGAGTGATGATTAACAACACTAGGCGTTTTTTAAACCAACTGGCAGGGGCTTCCTGTAACCTTTAGTACTTTAAGGGGGAAACGCCAAACGTTTAACATTTAAATCCATTCTGTGAAAAATAAACTTCCATAGTAGTACTTTTATCTTAGAAATGAATACAGTGATGGACATGGCACGTCTAATGACCCAGGGGGATGAGTTAGGTTAATAAAGCTTTCTGAAGTTACATTTGCATGCTCATCATTTTCATTAGTTCCTAGTGTGTGGGCAGACAGGTGCCATTCATTCAAGAGTTTATGGCATCTTTTCCACCTGTTTTTACAACTCAGAAAAAAATATATTCTTTAGTTTTTCTCATCCCTCAGGTAACTGTTCAGGCCACCTGCATCACACTCACTGCCATGAGTGGAGATCGTTGCTATGTCACAGTATATCCTCTGAAGTCCCTACACCATCGCACTCCACGAGTCGCCATGATAGTCAGTATTTGCATATGGATTGGTGAGTGACCACCGAAAACTGATCAAATGAGGATTTTGGCAAAAAAAGAATGTATGAATCGTTCACACGTTGTAACAGTCAAACGAATGACACGTTTTTATCTCATTAAGGTTCCTTCATTTTATCCACTCCGATCTTCATGTACCAGAGGATTGAGGAGGGATATTGGTATGGACCGAGACACTACTGCATGGAGAGGTTTCCCTCAAAGACCCAGGAGAGGGCATTTATTGTGTACCAGTTCGCAGCAGCCTACCTGCTACCTGTCATCACCATCTCCTTCTGTTACGCAGTCATGCTAAAGAGGGTGGGCCAACCGGCCGTGCAGCCAGTAGACAATAATTACCAGGTATGGCGAGGCCTTTTCATGAAGGGCGTTCCTTTATTACTTCCTTAACAACATTCCAACATTCCTCCTTCCTTAACAACATTACTTCCTTAACAACAATATGTGTGCTCACCTGACATTTTTGTGCATTCGAAGCACACGCTCATATATTGATCCCATCCCATTCCAAGGTATACCACAGTACATCAATAAAGACCTTTAGACTGTGGAGGTGTTTTGAAAATCCTAGCTCTTTACAAGCTTGCCACAGTTGTTTTGAGGTAACTACAAACATTTCTCCACAGGTCCATCTGTTGTCTGAGAGGACCGTCACTCTGAGGAGCAAGATCTCCAAGATGGTGGTTGTGATTGTCCTCCTATTCACGATTTGCTGGGGGCCAATCCAACTATTTGCCTTGTTCCAATCCTTCTACCCTAACTACAGGGTAAACTACACCACCTATAAGATCAAGACCTGGGCTAACTGCATGTCTTACGCTAACTCCTCCATTAACCCAATCGTTTACGGTTTCATGGGAGCCAGTTTCCGGAAGTCTTTCAAGAAGACTTTCCCTTTTCTGTTCAAACACAAAGTCAGAGACAGCAGTGTCACGTCACGCACGGCGAATGCAGATATCAAGTTAGTGGCTGCAGAGGAAAACAAAAACGATGGGAAATGAAATGAGCCATTGGCAGAGTGAGCGTCTGGGGGCTGCAGAGGATTCAGTTCTCCATGTCACACAACCAGAACAGAAACATGATAGACTGCTGTGATTGAAAGCACTCTGCTCAACATAGACAACTGTGATTGAAAGCACACTGCTCAACATAGACAACTATGATTAAATGCAGACTGCTCAACATAGAGCCCTGCAAAGGAAAACACCCCCTGGTGGAAGCAGCATTTCAATATTTTTTATTTATATTCTTTGGGGAGTTTCTTCAGCCGTTATTGTGTAAACACTGACTAGCAAATTGCGAATGACACGTAGGTTGCACATGTGATATCAGACATCCAAGTGGTTGACTGAATAATATGCATAGGCATATAGGAAGTAGAAACATGAAAAGAACAAGAAATACAAAAAAACACAAAAAAAACAAAGCAAAGAAAATGAAGAGCAACATTGCAATTAAACTTTTAACACCAACACAGGGAAATAAATCCCAAACATTATTTATTAGGTTGTTGACTGTGAATTCTAGAGGATAGCACTGTAGAGTCAAAAGAAAGGCTGCATCACCTGGTAGAATGTGGAAGTGGAACACCCAGCTGTATATTTGCTCTGTTCCATTTTTACATAAGTAAAATAGTAAAATGAAAAACATGAATGAAAGTCAGATGAAATAGTAGTTGACACTAGGCATGTGCATTATGAGCAGTAACATGTGACCTCCCCTTTCAGGCCTATTTGTTATCAGTTGTCAACATCTTTTAACAAGTCGTTATCAGTAACCATCTCAAAGCATTTTATATGACATGTCTGCTGATACATAGGAAATCCACACATCCATGAATGTCAGAATGGTATTTTCCTTGTCAGTTGAATGGGTAAACAGCCAACAATGATATGTAGGAACCTGCTGAAGTAAGGGCCTAGTAAATGAGGTGTTAGACATACCAAAACCTTCTACACACAGCCCTAGGTGTCAGGGACTAAGCCCTATCTCACCGTGACTGCCCAGGCATACAGCCCTCACATTCACACAGCACTACCTAATGTTACTTATTAAGTCACCCAATCGTTCCCTCTTCCTCTGACAGTGACGCTCTAAAAAGGAAACTAATCTGTGACTCACTTGAACAAACAGTGACCTCCCTGAATGTGCTTTGACTTTTTGTCCATGTTCAAATTGCAGAGCGATAAATTACCGCTGGAAATGTCCGTGTTGTTTTTGGGACCATTGTGTTATTGAGTTAATTCATGAGGCTGAAAAAGAGAGAAATTAATTTGAAAGGTCTGAAGGTGAACAGAAGTAAAGCTCGCTTGTAGGAACAAACAGGTACTATTTGATATACACTACCGTTCAAGTTTGGGGTCACTTAGAAATGTCCTGGTTTTTGAAAGAAAAGCACATTTTTGTCCATTAAAATAAAATTAAATTGATCACAAATACAGTGTAGATATTGTCAGTGTTGTAAATGTCTATTGTAGCTGGAAATTACAGATTTTTATGGAATATCTATACAGGCGTACAGAGGTCCATTATCAGCAACCATCGGTCCTGTGTTCCAATGACACATTGTGTTTGCTAATTCCGGTGTATCATTTCAAAAGGCTATGTGATCATAAGAAAACCCTTTTGCCATTTTGTTAGCATGGCTGAAAACGGTTATGCTGATTAAAACTGCCCTTAGACTAATTCAGTATATTCAGCATCAGTGTTTGCAGGTTCAATAGGCTCAATATGGCCAGAAACAAAGAACTTACTTCTGAAACTCGTCAGTCTATTCTTGTTCTGAAAAATGAAAAAAAGAAACTGAAGATCTCATACAATGATGTGCTGTTCTCCCTTCACCAAACAGCGCAAACTGTCTCTAACCAGAATAGAAATAGGAGTGGGAGGCCCCGGTGGAGAACTGTGCAAGAGGACAAATACATTTGAGTGTCTAGTTTGAGAAACAGATGCCTCACAGGTCCTCAACTGGCAGCTTCATTAAATAGTAGCCACAAAACACCAGTCTCAACATCAACAGTGAAGAGGCGACTCCGGGATGCTGGTCTTTTGGGCAGAGTTGCAAAGAAAAAGCCATATCTCAGACTGGCCATTAAAAATAAAAGATTAAGATGGACAAAATAACACAGACACTGGACAGAGGAAGAACTCTCTAGAATGCCAGCATCCTGGATCCCCCTCTTGATGTTATTTTAAAAGACAAATAATTTACTTTTCCTTCAAAAACAAGGACATTTCTAAGTGACCCCAAACTTTTGAACGGTAGTGTATATTGCTAAAGAGTTACAGTTTGCTTCATAAAATGTAAATGTCATTTGGGATTGAGCCTACATGTAGTGTTTGCCACGAACACTGTTAACATGACAACATTCCCAATACAGCACATTTAAATGGCATTGTATCGATGCCATTTTTGTGCAGCATATAGTTGTGAAGAGCATAGGGTCGGTAACCGGAAGCTTGCAGGTTGCAGTCCCTGAGCTGAAACGGTAAAAAAAAATATGTTGTTGACTTGAATTGCTCTTGTCATCCAGCTTAATACTGTCTGCTAAACAACTAAAATGTACCAACTTCCACAGTACTGACTGAAATATGCCCTTATATTGAATTCTGAAGCTACAAGTTTTTTGTTTAATATACAATACAGTACTGTAGATAGCTAGTGTGTATTGTCTCCAGGCATTTCAGCAAACTTTGTTTTAGAAATGCCATTATCGTAGACTTACAGTTTTGCACCATCTTTATTACACATGTATATTGATAGTAAGTGTACTGAACATATTAAAATGACTACAATATATTTGTGTTGTATTTTTCTTAATGCCTTAAATTAACCAGTGGAACCTTTTATTTGTAACTAAGCCTGTATGTGTTTGGATTTAACCACACCTTCATGTGTTTATGTAAACTTATACGTATTTATTTCTAAAAGCATAAGCAAATTTCTAGATTTGTCGGAATGTAGGGAAGTGTTTTTGTTATACAGGTATTTCACAAAAAAAGGAAACAGTTTCGTATGTCGTTCAATGCATTTCCATTCTTTCAAAAATGAACATTATATAAGCAAAAACAACATAGTTGTCATGTCCTGGCAAGGAAGGCCTGCTGTTCTTCTGCGTCTGTGTTCGGCCTCCTACAAGCAATGTTGCAGAACGACCAACAACAACAAAAGCAGCTGAATGGTGGACATGGGAGAGAGGACTGTTGGGTGGATAGCTCCCCACCAAACTTTTTTTGTGGTGGGTCTATGGCGGTGGCTGCAGCGTTCGGGCTCGTTGGTCACAGGGAGTGCACGCGGTTTTAGGATGTAACAGCTCTTTTGGAGGAGGAGAGCGCCAACCGAGGTTAACCACTGCCTGGCAGAACAGGGCCTCGGGGCTGCGGAAGGGCCGGCTGTTATTTGTTGCCCTCCTTCCACCGCTCCGTAGGTTTCAGCGGAATTCCGGGATTGGCCGGCTGCCACCTCTTGAACCCCCCCCCCACCTTCTCGTCCTCTTTGTGGCATTTTTTTGGAGGGGGGTACTTTCACATCCTGGCATGGCAGTATGACAGTATGAGAAGTGTTTTGTTTACAGAACATCAACACCATTTTTGACAGAAGAGGTTTCGAAATGTTTATGTTTTCTGTTAACAACTCTTTACAACTCAACCTTTATATGGTTGAAAAATGACTGATTTGTACTAATAACGCCTGAACTGGAATGTACTTGCTGTACAGTAACAGGCTCTACATGATGTCAGTGCTCAGGGTCTGCACGTCCGAGTGCTGTGTGGGTTTTGACAGCAGTTCAGAACTTGACCTTTTTTCTTGTCTGAATGCTCTATGTCAGTTTTTCTCAATTGTGTAAAAGAATTTTTCAACTGTAGTTAAAAGTACCATTAGAATAACAACATTGGTTAAATAGTTAAATAATGTACATTTTAGATGGTTCTTTGTACTTGGGTTGCATATCTTAAACCCAGTTTTGCTAAACTTTAAATACAATTGTCACCCATTAACAAAAAATGCTATTTTTCACAGAACATCAACATGCTTTCCTCAGAAGAGTTCTTCCTGCAGTGAGCTAAAAGTCACTGCTCAAAATTTTGAAGGGCTTTATTGGTATTCAATTAGGTAATATCAAGTAAATTCTCTGCAGCTGTCTGTTTATTATTACTCTTATCAACATTGTGGTTATGTAGAGATGCAGAGAAGGAAGTTGTGTTACTTCTATAATGATAGATGGAGTCTGAAAATCTATTGTGAATAACAAATACTTTTTTAAAACACCTATTTTGGTCTGGATGTGCGTAGTCCATCAATAGAATCACGACCATGAAATTAAAGTTTGAATGTGAGTGATTTTAATGAACACATGGCACATATCGGCACATGAATGACAGCACACAATTTTCAGGGACCCATTTTGGCTTGACAGTGACACTTTTACTATTGAGTTTTTGCTTGCAGATGGAAAGCAGACCAGCTTTTGTATTGAATACACAGAGTTGGATTGTGGTGATGTCAGTGAAGGAATCATGGATGCAATCATCCAAATTTCCATTATGTTTTTGAGAAATTCAGTTATTTTTCTATTATATTTGTTGGGTTTCTAAGTGTTTTGTGCAATATGAATTAAAATAAATTCCTAACACCCTCTATAACCACCAGTATATCCCCTTCCAGCCAGTACATGTACAATAATGTAATCGCCTGGGAAACAATATCTCACCTGGTAAACGTCTCATCCTGAATCTTTTCTTATTTGCTTTGCAAATGTACCGTAAGTTTTGCTTGTCATCAAAATAGCATTTATAGTATTGAATGAAAATGCAAATGAGCATCAAATATCCCCAGACTTTACTAAAAGTCTAACCTGGTGACGGCTGAATTGGCAATAGAACCAGCTTTCCAATGATTGAATTCAATGATGAATTCACCTGATGAATTTCCAATGATGAATTCACCTGACCCAGATGGTGGTATAATGGGCTGTTTAAGAACTGGTTAAAAAACAACAGTAGCTGTTTGATGCAGGGCTGGGTTCCAAACAAAAAAATCATTGTGTGCTCGCTCAAGTTCTTGTATGGTACAACTAGGAAAGTTAAAAACAACTTCCTATTTTCCAGGTATTTTCTTATAATATTCATATTTTACTAACAAATGCAATGAGTATATGAATTTGAAAATGTACATGTAATCAAGAGTGTGTTATTTGAGTAGTGACCACCCATTAGAGATTAACTATAGCTCAGGAAAAAATTAAGAGACCACTGCACCTTTTTCTTTCCTTTCCAAAAAAGTCGAAAAGGAAGGTTTTGAGTGAGGAACAGAAGGGTTAAAATGAAGAGACCACTGCAAATTGAACGCTTCTGTTCCTCACTCAAAACTTTCGTTTTCAACTTTTTTGGAAAGGAGCAGTGGTCTCTGAATTTTTTCCAGAGCTGTATGTATGGAAGCCTATCAGCTGGGCTCCACCACTAAATGTAGGTTTTCTTAATGTTCCTTATTGATGAAATCTGTTAAGGCGTACCAAACATGGGTCCAATGTTTAAAACATTTGGGGGAATAATGCATCTTGTCATAGAGATTCATCATTTACAAACACTAATTGGTCAGATGGTGTCATAACAAATGAATGAATAGGCAGAATGTGTACATTTACACCCCTTACCATTTTACCAAAAGCAGGGCTCTGCAATCAGGTTCCATGAGAGCAACAATGTACAGTATACAGGCTATTTAAGCGACTTGAAAGACCAGCTATTTTGATTTTAGTCACTGATTTCATAATGTACAGATGACAATGAATTCACTACCAGGAAACAATTAATTTAAAACTTAAAGAATCCTAACTTTACTGTACATGCCTCTTGTTTGTTAAAAAGGTACACATTTGTTTTCCCCCTATTCAAAATTAAAATGATACAAAACAAAATGTAACATTGCTTCAAATATGATAATTTCAATTATTTATAAATATTGTAATATTTTTGCTTGGGACAATAATCTTCTGACAAAATGTTTATTTAAGCAAATGGTCAAAAAACATTAAAATGGGCATTGTCTGGCACATGAATACATAAATCCGCCAAGGATATTTGTATTGTAAAAGTGTGTTACGTGTTGCAAATATTCACATCAACCACATGTGCACATGTTTACATCTCTGCATGTTTGCTCAGGGATGAATTTAATTAACTCACGCAATATCTCAGACACCATTGGAACAATCTTGACTAACAGTCTGTGAATAACAGTCTTTTCATTGTGATCTGGCATTTACCAAAATTACACTAATTGGCCCAAGGAGGCGGCTTCATTTGTGGGGGACAACATGTTTACTGTTGCCTTGTTTCTATTGGGCATTACGTTTCTTCTCAATGATGGAAAGAATTAAAACCTACATGTCATCAGCCTTTGTATTGTGTGAAACAAACAGAATTGTGATCTTGAATAATTTATCCTGCACCTTTTGTTTGTTGTATGAACATATTTTGTCATCATGATTTAATAAATTAAACATGTTTATATACTGTACAGGCCATTCTAAAATGTGTTCTGTTTTTTATGCTTGGACATGAAAAATATTAATGTTTGTGCCAATTTTTTTAAATGTAGTTGTGTTTTTTGATTAATGCATTTGTAAAGTTGATGATATAATATTATTTTGATTCATTCGTGCTTACCAAGTATAGACTGAAGTAGTTGTGGCATCATAATCCCCATAAAACCTAGCAGCAAACACACAAGTGTGTCTCTGCGTCATTTCACCATTCATTTCTTCCACAGGTTTTTTTTTTACATCCAATTCAAATAAGATCTGTATTTGATGTTGCCAACAAATTTTTGTTGGCAACATCAAAGACAAACATGACCTATGTTGAAGACAGACGTTACCTTGTCCTGACAAGATTTACATGAGTATCAAAATGCTGAGGCTGTCTAATTAACCTGATTATTTGTCCCTCCCTACACACAATGCCAGGCTCACTGGTTCCAACATAAAACGGCTCTCAAAAGTAGTCACCTCCATTGGATTTTTCCACATTTTATTGTTTCACAACATAAAATCAAAATGGATTTAATTAGGAACTTTTGACAGTGGTCAACACAAAATGTCCATAACGTCAAAGTGAGAAATATAATCCTTTTTTAAAATGGCTTGCAAAGTAATTGATTGAGTAAGTATTCATCCCAAGTATTCACCCCAAAATCAATGTTTGGTAGAGACGCTTTTGGTATCAATTACAGCCATGAGTCTATTTGTATTTTGTCCCTACCAGCTTTGCACATCTGGACACAACAAATTTTGCCCATTCTTTGCAAAAATGCTGAAGCACTGTCAGATCAGGATCTTTAGAGAACTGCAATTTTGAACTCTTTCCACAAAATCTCAATTGGAATGATGTCTGGGCTTTGACTGGGTCACTCAAGGAAATTCACAGACTTGTCCTGACGCCACTCCAGCATTTTCTCGGCTGTGTGCTTTGGGTTTGTGTCAAAAAAGCTCTATTTTGGTCTCCTCAGACCATAGAATCTTCTTCCATTTCGTCTCAGAGTCTCCCACAAGCATCATGTCAAACTCTAACTAAGATGTGATGTGAGACTTTTTTCAATAAGGCTTTCTTTTGCCGCTGTCCTTATAAGGCCACTTTTGCGAAACACCTGGGCTAGCTATTGTTGCAGTATGCTGCATCTCCCATTTCAGCTGGGGAAGACTGTAAATCCTTTATAGTTACCTTAGTCTTATTGGTGGCCAAGCCTCACTAGTCAGTTCTTGAGGATGGCCTGTTCTAGATAGATTCACATTGTGCCATATTTTCTCCATGTCTTAAGAATTTACTTTACTCTGCTCCAGAAGATATTTACTGCCTTGGAGATGTTCTTATATCCTACCGCTGATTGGTGCTTTTGAAGAACCTTATTCCAGGGCAGTAAATATTGATTTGCTTAGAGTGTTGCCTTTGTTGTCACAATGTAATTTTTGTTACGAATTGTGCTAACAAACAGTGGAACCTCCCAAGAACAGATGTATTTAAACCTGAATTCATGTGAAACACCTTAATTGCACACAGATGGACAAAAAAAAATGATATGACATCTGAAATCAATTGTGTGCACTACAGGTGTGTCATAGAATATGAAGTGAATACGTATGCAATCAATTTTCTGTTTTATATTTGTAATTATTTTAGAACAATTTGCAGATTTTATTTTTCGCTTTGACTTTATGGACTTTTTTTGTGTTGTTCAGTGGCAAAAACCCCTAATTAAATCCATTCTGATTTAATGTTGTGACACAATAAAATGTGGAAGTCCATGGGGTTGAATGCTTTTGAGAGGCATAGTATTTACAAATCGCTTATAGGTGAACACCCTCTCGACCTAAGCTCTATCCTTAACATCTGCTATTCCAATGGTAACAGCACAGTAAATATCTTACCCTGGTCATGCCTGAAGCCTTTCTTCGTTTAACACTCAATTCAGTTTGCGCTGCCACCAATGACCATGACAAATTACCTCAACTTAATCCTTAAAAAAAATATATGAATGAGATGCTATCTTTACTGCACATGCTGGATCCACAAATCATATTTGTATATATATCCAGCTATATTTAGTGTAATTTTAATGGTTATTTAACTCTGATTTGCATGTTTGTTGCTTTGTGTAGTTTATTTGGTTCATTTATAGTCATTTTTTACATTATCTATTTTGTTCTGCTCAATGTCTTGTCTTGAAATATGAAGGCCTTTAGCCTGGTTGTCATTGAAAATGAGAAATGGTTCTTAATCGACAAAAAGTAAATACTGTATCATACCTTTACCTACTAAACAAAGGTTTGGGAAAAGGGCTTAACTACTGGAATGCTACAAAAGTTAAAATCAAACTGTAACCAATTAACTAGAATTACTAACCAGAATGAAATGAAATTAATTAGTATTTGTTAATTTTCAGAGCTATAAATCTCACTTGTATCACCACACCAAAAGGAAAACAAAATTGACACAAAAAATCTTTGTAGATCTGAGCCAGAGTGTATTGATTATTTGTACCGATAGACCAGCAAATTTAAACTGGCGCTCCTTATGCAAATGAGGTGTCAGATTTCACAAACTGAAACCCAGCTCCACACAGATTGAAATGAATGTGGTGAATTTGCTGAATCTAGGACAACACGTGAAGGGAAAAATATCTGTCTGTTTTGTCTCCGAGCAAGATAATTAACCCCAAGTGAATAAGAATGTTTACTCAATCGACTTAACAAGTAAAACAGTTGAATTATAAAGCCGTCCCAAGCACCAACAACCCCAGAGCTGCTGCAAGCTCACCTTGTATCGGTACTACATATCGTGCACTTCCTCTATCCCCATTCACAATGCACTAGCAAGATTACTAGATAGTAATAAGCGCACACGTTGCCTCTAGTGGACAGGTTTTTTAGACATCTCCCAACATACTGGGGACCAAGTTCTACAGCTAATAATAAAGATAAAAAAGAAGTTGTCACATAGTACATTATTTTTTTCTTTGGATTATGTTTTTGATGTCTGTTTCAGTGTTTGGCTTCTCCAGCACATCCAAATCATTCAGTTTTGTTCTTGCATGAAGTGCCACACCCTCAGGGCATACACTGTTGGCCATGCAAGCGTTGGCCAGATAGTACATTTAACAGATAAGCCAAATTTCACCTTCGATGGTGTTATCAAATCTGGATGATAGGGGCAGCATGCTGGGTCTGAGGGCTTGTCCCAGTGTGGTAGTAAAGTGACAGAGGCAGCAGACCTGCTTCAACTCAGTACAATGCTTTTAAGATGGGATCTGAGACATTTAAGTAGTTGCTTCGGAAATACAAGGTTTGTATGACCAGTTTACATATTATAATAGAAATTATATATTTTTTCCATTATTTCTAATATGCCTTTATTTATATTTTAAATAATCCCTTCACTGAATTTTTTATTATGTTTAAAATATTTTCCCACTTTCCACCCTACCCTGCTAACCTACTATACCGGAGAATTACAAGAAGACCCCAAAATTTTTGCATGTGTTTTCTATCTTCTGTCTTGTTCTTTCTCAACTCACTCTAACAACAGGTATAGTGGAAATTCATGAAGGGTAGGCCTTGTTGTCTACTGGAGAGGATCACTTACAGCACATAGTGAAAGAAGGGGTCTGACAGCTATTCAATAGCCTAAGTTAGATTGCTTGATGTTACACTTCAACAGGTATTCTACTCGCTGCTACTGATGCACGGCAAATAGACAGGACTACGCTGTACTTTAAACCCGCAACATTCCAGACACGCTGTCTTTGTTCTGCAGCGATGTAAAAACAGAGACACTCGAGTCATATTAAGTAAACATTGACAGAGTAAAGCATGTGAGAAGATAATACTTGGTGAGTGTAATATTCAAAAGAAAAACATTTAACTCTGCATTGAAAATATTGATGTTGTTGCTATGGGTACAAAGTAAGGAATTATTGAAAATGCATTTTTGGACGGAAAAACATACACATAGCATTTACTGGAACAAAAGTAAACCCAAATAGGGCAATGCATTTCCAATGAATTAAAAATGTGTAGGGAAAAAAATTTAAGTGATAGAAACATGTGTTTACCAGAATAATGTATAAACACACATTTTAACAGATCATGTGAAAAAAAATTTCCCCATCCTTTTTTTATATATACAAAAAACAGGGATTTTGGATCACATTTGGATCAAATGTACAAAAAAAAACATCTTCATAAAAAGAAGACCAGTGTGATAGTTCACATCTATTATTATGTTCATATTTTGGATTACATTTTCACAATGTTCAAATGTTAATTTTTCACATGACATTTGACATAACTTGACATAAGTTTGACATAGCTGACCACACGTAAATACACAAAACAAGATATACAATACCAAACAATGAAAAAATGTATAAAAACCAAATAATGTATAATAATGTATAAGTAAAAGGAAAATGTATCTGTAGTGTCCTGTTGCTGTAGTTTGCTTACGCTCATGTAAACTAGAAATCTGACTAGCTTTTCATTTCATTCAACAAAACACATGATATTGCCACTTTTTAAAATGTACCATTTGTATTATATTATGACTGTATATTGTGATTTTTATATGACTGTTTTTAACATGTCAACTTACAATTCCACATGTGAAAGTGAGGTTTTCAGAGGTGGAGTTTTCTTATGTGAAACTGCACATCTGAGGTTCATTTGTGAAAAATTTGTGAACCCACACATTTCAAACATTTAACTGCAATTCACATGTACTTTTTGTTTGAACTCTAATGTATTGTAAATCGTTCTGGTCTGTGTAATGACAAAAAATTGTGTAATACATTTATTTATATATATGTATGTGTGTGTGTGTGTGTGTGTGTGTGTGTGTGTGTGTGTGTGTGTGTATGTGTGTGTGTCTGTGTGTTAGCGTTGATGAGGTCTAAGTTCAGAAGTTGAAGGATGTGACCTGATAAAAAGACAAGATAGACATTCACCAGAAAAGCTAATGATGTTTCTCGCATAAGTTGACTAACAAACTCAAACTTTTTAGTCACAATAAACAGTTTCTTTATTTTATTAACTTGTAAACATGCTGCCTGTTATATTGGAAATCAGGCAAGACGAAGCTGCTTTGTAGAAACATATTATGTTACTTAGCAACGGTCGTTAGCTAGCTTATGGTATGGAACATATTCTATTCTATGTGTACTGCACTTGTTATAAGTGTCGCTATTTCTTTTTGATTCATATGTAGTTTGACTGGCTGGTAGTGCTATGTTAGTTAGTTTAGCTGAGATTAGCTAGCTATATTGGGAATCAGGCAAGAGGCAGCTGCTTTCTGAGAATTCACGAAAGACTCACTGAAACTCGCTTCCCTTTTTGTTTCAAATTTTGACTTGATGTTTCAGCCCAAAACACCTCAGCAATATGTGAAATGGTACAATTTGACTTCCTCATCAAAATCTAAATGCTTGATAATGGTTAATGAGTGTTTGCTGATCTGGTCCACTGAAGACTCAGAGATTATGACCTATCAAAGCTAGCATATAGAAATGGGCGGTTGTTGTAAAAGAAAGAGGATTGGTAAATATGACATATAAACTTGAGGTTGACCTTCATGAAAGCATAATATTCAGATTTTTACCTTGATATAGTGTGAAAGACCCTTAATAAGAGCAATCTTTCCCCTATATATTTCTTTACATGAAATGTATTTTGTTTTGGTGAAGCTCCATTAATCCCTTTACTGGAGATCAGCTTTTGATGAGATCCAGGTGCTGCTTGTAAATGTTATCACCAAGCTCTGTCGGGTCCAATAGAAAAGGGGATTGAGATAGTGTTTAAACGACACCCGAAAAACACAATAACTAACTTGTTAATGTGAACTCCAAGTCAAGACACTTCCCCAGAACTAAATACCAATGTCATCTACAGTGCTGAAGAAACATTAGCAGACACACCTGAGATTGATTGTAAATCATGTATCAACCCATTAAACTCTGGTATTATGTAATTTCCCAGAAGCATTTGCAGATGATTACTGTCCAAATATTGGCCAAAAAAGGTGCATTTTGCATACACATCACACTTATGGCAGAGGCTGTATTTATATTTTTATGACCTCTGAACTATATCTTCATCTGGGAGATATTCTTATTTAGTGTGACAGACGGACCATGAACTTGGGGGAAAATATATCCATTGTCTTCTTTTCCTGGGGTTTCCTGAGGAGGGAGGCAGAGAGCCAAAGTACCTGGGGGACATAAACCATGGTTGAACAGCCTTAAATCACTTAAAAATAATAGTCCAAAAAGGACCTGCTGAGGAGGCTAATCCACCATTGATTTTTTTCTTGCCAAAGTATGTTCTTTGAATCAAGACAGAAAAACACTTGTGTTCATATTTTCTTTGGTGTTTTTTTAAAGATACTTTACTCATCCTGGGGAACGGCTTTAAGTGGAAGATAGAGAAAGAGGACCTGTGTGGGTATTGCTCACTGCTGCTGTGTTGGCTCCGAAAAACCCACATCAGACTGACGTCGTTCCCCAGACGGATCAGGGGCCCTGTGTGAAGTTGCAGACAGAGAATAAGAAGCATCACACTTCAACTGTTCCTAAGGATTTACCACAGGGACACTCAAACATTTGGGGTTTGCCTTTTCTTTTTTTTTTCGACCGCCCCCTTTCTTAAAGAAGAAAGCCAGGGAGCAATGCGAAGAGCCCCAGCCTGCAAACGTGTCATTTCACAGAGAGGAAAAACATTGTCGGTCTCTGTGCTACAGAGAGGAGAGGCAGCACAAAGAGGCCATTCTGACGATGCGGGTGCCCCTCCGCCCCGCGTCAGTCAGAACACAGGCAGGAAACCAGTGTGCCTCTGGCAGTGCACGGGCCAGTCGGTGGAGGGCAGGGAGGGCTGTCTGGGGCCCTCTGACTGGCTGCTGGCTGCAGCAGACTTAATGAAACTCTATAGTGAGGTTGTCTAAAAATAAACTCACCCCACCATGAGGACATAAACAGAAAAATGTAAAATGGCAAGACATTTGTTTTTTTTTGTTTCTTCGGTTTATTTGGGCTGTAATTAATATTGCGCCCCTCAAAAAAATATCAACGGTGCTCCACTGGGTCATCATCTGTTGGCTACTACACATGCCGCCAGGGCACAGGCCTATTAAAAATGTCGGTTCGAGCCTTTCTGGTCGGATTAGAGCCAACATCTGTGTTATTACTAGTGGTAGTGAACATGTGCCATTGAAACGGCTGGCGGAAGTGTGAAATGTGAATTGGGCTGGTTGTATCATACCGATCGCTGACCCCGTGCGTTTCGCCCAGTGCAACTTTGGCCCGACCCCTATGTGTGGGGCTCTCGATGTGTGTTTGCAACCTGGAGTTGGGTTGCCAAGCCACCTGGAGGAGGTATTACTAATGTGGGTGCCAAGAGACACTTACAGTGCAGCCGCTCAGTCTAGCACAAACACGCCTGTCTGGGTGGAGATCACACAGGGACAACTGCCTGACACACACACCGGCGGCTTAGCCAGTTGGGCAGCGGAGTTACCGACAATAGAAGAGATATCGTAGTACCCGGCGTTTGTGAAAATTCTGAAACTTGTCCCCTCACCCTATCCCCATCCATTCCCTCTCACTCTCTACTTGTTCTTTCATGTTACAGACTGAGAGACTAAATAAACTCTCATGCTCAATTTACCTGGGAGGTGTCGGAATATAACAGTATGAAACGGATGAATTGCTTTCACTCACGATCCAAAAGTTGAACACCTTGTACTTTGAAAAAGCATGCCGCACTGCAGTGCCCACTGAGGAAAATGCAAAAAGATTTTTAAGCTTTATGGGTATTTTGATATGTAAATTAGGCAGCTGGTACAGAGTACCAGGAACTCTCTAGAGTCTAACTCTGAAATGACCCAGACACTTGTTTTAACAAACTGACTACAAAGCGCCCATAGGGTTGCACCCTTCACTCAGATAGATGACAACATTTTCATCCTTCAGTGGTTCATATTTTTCTAATTTAATAAGCTTTTGGTTGTTTCCCAAATGGTACTTGAATCCTTTTATAGTGCAATTTATAGAGCATAAGGTACAATTTGGGAAGCAGTCTTTGACATCCTGCTGCATTTCGGTAACAAAACATTAAACATTGAACTAAAACAGGAAAAAATGGGTTTGTTGAGGAAGTTTAGAAATGTTATATTTGGTGGTGAGCCAAGATATTAATAACATCTGAGGTTTATAAATGTTTCTTTGTCATGTCAATTTGTATAATGCCTTTTGTAAACACCCTCGGTTAATATATGTGATACTGCAATGTCCCTCCTAAATCATTTAACTGTTTATTCATTTGTCCACTTCTGCTGTATTCATAGTTAGTGTACAAGAGAGATTGGATTGGTACTTTAATATTCCATTTAAATTAATGTTCAAAAGTCATAATTGAAATATAATACCATATGTACAACACCTCGATCAAAGTAATACTATATTACAGTACTTTATGAAGTAAATACAAAATATATAAATGTGTGTATAGGTATGTTAAATATGACACATCAATTTATAAAAATTCTACTTTTATAGAATCTATGATGAAATTTTTATAGCATTTTTAGTGTATAACACCCCAATACAAGTATTTATTACTATATTTCAAAACTCAAAATGAAGTACATATAAATATGTGTGTATTATGTCATAAAATGTATTTATTTCTTAAATTTCACAATACACACGTTATTCACAACATTTTTTTCTATAATGTTGTTAATTCATTTCTTTTTTGTTTTATAGAACATGTAGTTTCCTTTAATTTACAAACAAAGCTAATGAAATTAAATAATAAATTGTAAAAAAAATGATAATAATATGATAGAAAATATAAATATAATAAAGCTATTTAATTTTAGGTAGTTAAGATATTAAAAACAAAACTCAAATCTGTTATTTATTTAACACTTTTTGAAGAATTACCAAATTTGCAATGCTTGTATTTAATAAATTATGATTACTGGGAGGCATTTTGTCTAAAACAGTAGGCAGGCTTTCCATCTACAGAATTATTCTCATAGCTGTCCGACATTCAGAGGGTTGGGTTCTGTTGACCCGCTACTATAGCATGTTATGAAGTCATTACACAGAACATAACGTAATTAAACAAGCTACTGCCATGTTTCAACACAGCCCTGGTCCTTAACTGGGAAATCAATTCAAATCCGTTCAGACTCAGCCAAGCTAAAAATGGCTTTACCTGTCAAAATAATTCCTGCTAATGTAAACGAATGGAACAAAATAAATGTGTATGTTAAAGTGCACTCTTTTATTTCGTAGTAGATTTGCAATCAGTCAAAGACGGTGCAATCTGAGGGAAGAAAAAGTGAGTTAATTAGCTCAGTAATGAGTTAAAAGTCATTGTGAGGTGAAAGGTGACAGTACTGAATAAAGACAATGAAATAAATCCTTTAAATTGACATTTTCCATAGTCCAGTTGTTTCAAACCATAAACATACACAAAATTCCATTTCCAGGTTGTTGGTTTGTACACCCACTAGGCAAAAAGTTACTCGGCTCAGTAATTTGTGGGGGTGGTATCATTGTGATGTAATGGATATTGTTATCTTCTTTAATGCAAGAGGGGAAATAAATTCTCATTAAAAAAGGGCCTTTCCGTGCAATCATTCATATAATTTCGAAGTGTGGATTACATGCTGAACACCCAGTTTGTGTCATGAAGATAACTTAATTGCCGAACAGAGACAAGCCAGCCACTTGAACACATGAACAGAAAGCCTGTTTATTCATACAGCCCCCTTATTTATAATTATTGTTAGAGATTCAAGTTCTTTTTTGAAGGTGCTGAAATGGATTACATTTTATGACTTGAATCGCACAGTGGTTCTCATGCAAAGGACAGTACCAATCTGAGAGTGGTTTATTTCTGTTGGAAAGAAGACCAAAACACCCCCCCCCTGCTTTGCATCTAACTGCACACAGATTCTGACCTGTAGCCCTGGAAACGCAATATGTGGCCAACTGCTTGATATGAAATATCTCTGGTTTCAGAAGCACTGAAGGAACACGATTATTTATCTTGCTCTCTCCCTCTCCGCCCTTTTTCGCTCTTCAATTGAGATGTTATTTATTGCCCATTGCCAAACATGTCTCCTGGAATATCAGGGGTGGTCACACCGTTCCCCTTTGTTTCCATCTTCCTGTCTGACTCATGGCAGCATTGTGGCACGCTCAACAAGTGGCTCATTACCAGCTGCATGTTGACATATATGTCCTGCTTGAAATTGACTTTTTTTTTCTACTACTCACAGGGGAGACGGTGCCAGAGGAGGGGTTTCTCTCTCAGTCGGAACAGAGCTGCACGTTTTCTGAATGTTTCATGAAACGCCAAAGGCGACTTGACCTCCCGGTCCCTGGATCTGTTTCAAGTTGTGTTTTTCATTTGCGGGTGGCTTTAATGATGGTGGCAGAGTGGGGATGGTAGAGGCCGAGGGGGGAAGCATTATCATATCCATTGGTACTGAATATCCCAGCAGACTGCGCTGTGACTCATTTACCTTGAACAAGAACATAGCTAAGCACTGAGTCACTGCGGGCTACACCCCGCCAACACAGCCCCAGCCCAGTCACTCAACCCGTTCTCTCTTCCTAACAGACGGATATACTACAACAGGCTCACACGCCCAAGATACCCTACTCCAAACGACTCTCGTAATCTCAAGCAACTGAATAGTTCAATATTGTATTCTGAGCATACTCTGAGTTAATTCAAATATATAATATTTACTCGATTCCAACATGCCACGAGAAAATGCGCGGCTTTCCGTGGAATCGTGAGCTACTGTGTGAATCGGCTCTAATCGGCTCAATATTGTATTGAGTATATTTCAGGGTATTCCAAGGAAAATAGAAAGCTGGCTTAGTTTAGACCACACCCTTACTGCACGTGTCCAATGTAAATGCAAAACAGGTTTCAGGATTATTATAATGATTGGAGACATGCAATTTCTCATCAAATCCATTATGCATGTACACCTGCCACTGGGCCTTTATACACGGAAAATGTCAGGGTTTCAATAGAAATTACAAATTGATGTTGTTTGGGTTAGCAATTTCATTCCTTAATACAGGCAACAGCCATGCCCCTATTGTTGCTTCTGAGCTGCTCAGAGCATCTCAATACCAGCATTTATTACCCAGTCTCAATCTGATTCCAATGTGTGTGGAGAAACATATCAGACTTGAAAGACCATTTTCATCTGAAGAGAAAGAAACACAGCAAACAACAGTGTTTGCGCATTGGAACATTCAGCTTTAAAGGCGAGTGCACAGTTTGGAAAATAATAAGAAATATATTAAGCACTTTGCGAGAATACACAAAATTCCTTTCTGGATGTTCCTGTCAAGATGCAGACGTGTATCCATTACAGTGCTACCCACTGTCCATGCTCACTGCCATATACTTTGAGGTCACTAAACGCCTGTACATTAAACAATGATTTTAAATGGTTGTGATTGGGGCGGGCTCTATTTGACTTGGAAAGTCCAACATGTCTTTACTTTAATATTCCCTGGGGAGCAATAGAGCACTAGGCTCACAAGACACAAACCAAGTTTCTCACATGATGGCTGTGGCTATTCCAGTAAGAGACTGGCATCACTTCTTTTCCATTTTACAGACCTCAAGGAATAAGGATGAAGACATAAATAATGAATTGATTAGGTGTGTGAACAATGTGTGTTAAATGTGTTTTTATGTCTCTAACTGTTGCTCCTATTAATTTGTCTTTTTAGTTTCACTGACAATAAAGTGACGCAGAATGACAGTTCTTTTCTATTAATCAGTAGACATTTGCTAGACTTTCGTGAAACCCATTTACCAGATGTAACACATTTAAACTGAATGCAACATTTTGATAGGTGTACAAGCAGTAATGTGTGATTACATTTTACTCCTCTTAGCATTGATTTTCCAAAAAGATTTTTGATATTTAAAAACATTTCCCCTACAAATAGAAACAATGTGGTTCTTTGTGATATTTTTACATTTAGGGATCACATGCTTGTGAATCATAAAGCCTGGGTAACCCACTCACTTTAAAACAACACATCATTTATTCCATAGAAGCAATGTTTGTCTGTGCCAAAGACCCTCCCAAATGTGAAGCCTGACTAGAACTTTCCTTTGCTTAGTAGCAATATGTGACACAGTGCTCCTTAATGATTCTGGGACTATTATTTAAGTAATTTTCAACACATTACAGAATTTTAGTAGGGCTAAGTTAAGATGAGGAGTCAGCACTCTCAAATATGTGAGTTCCACCCTTGTATCATAATCTCTATGCAGCACATGGCTGGTACCTGTTGCACAAAAAAGTATACTGGCAGCCTGCAATGGTTGAGCCGATGTCAAAGAAAAGTGTTTCATTTACATGACAGACTTTAAACATTTGTCTGATTTATTTTTATTAGAATCACGATAGATGAAGTTAATGTATCCAGTTCTACCCGGTTCTTTTATAAGATTCTGAGAAAAACAGGAACACCTTTCTGTGCACCTAATGGTCACAATGTTGTTGTCAGAACCACCATCAAGGGTGTGCAGGCACCAGGAATACAATTTGGCTTGTGTCTGGGGAGTATCTCCTCTACCTTGCTGTAATGAGTGCTGACTTGAGGAAGAGTACTGAGCTCTGGCTTACGTTACTCCTTAGAACTTTATGTCATTCATTATGCATCAACGATAAAGATGAAACGGTTAACTTCCTGTGCAGGGTTGGCACTCTCATGGCAACGCAAAATGGACATGACTTGTGCGTTGCAGCTGTTGCACAGTAATGGGAATAACAGCGATTTGTCCTAGACATCACGGGCTACTTTCCCAGACACTGATTAAACATAATCCTGCACTAAAAAGCTATTTAAATGATGGTTCGTCATTAAACATGATTTTAAGTACATGACTAGGCTGAATGTCTGCCGGAGAAACCAGCCGTGCAACAGCTTTCCAGGGATACATTCTGAAAATTGACAAGTTTCATATGAAACCTCAAAGTGACAAGTGGACAACAAGCGCTCACTCTGACCGCCTGCTATCCACTGAACATGACATGGATCCATGTGTTCACAATAAGCCGGGCAGTGCTAATGAAATCCAGATTGTTCTCTATGTTATTTCCTCCTGTCCCCCACTAACACACTAGGAAGTGCTAATCTAGCTCAGTAAAGTAGTTAACATAGCCTATATCTGCCACCTTGTAGGTCACAGATGTCACTGTAACCAGAATGTAACCGGTATTACTTCATGAAAAAATACATTCTGAACATTTGTGTTCTTTGCAAAATGACAACCTGAACCCAGAAAAATTCCACAGTAGAACCTTACAGCGTGAGATAGATGATTTTGTGGTGACTGTTGCCAAAAATCAATACCTTTTAAGTCATCACAGTGCAAATCTCAGCATACAGTTCTCCCAGTTCTGCATCTACTATATTACAGTGTTCTACTTTTTACCGAAGCCCCATTGATTCCCAGTCAAACGTAGTACACCTTTTAAGGAATACGGTGCTATTTTGAGGTTGAGAAAACAATACGGCTGTAGAGGGAGGAAGTCTTGACATGTTTCAGATCAGAGAGACCATCTTTGTCATTAGGTCTCTCCCTGTGAAGACAAACATCTAAACATGTCATCTGAAAGCACCTCAAAGTCAATGTGTTGAAGAGTGTTGAGATGTTTTATATTCTCCATTACTATCATCTCCCACGACCTCCCCTGCGCCTTCTCGAAAATGTACATCTTAACCCACATTCTAATTCATGTCTGTTCTGGAAGTCTCAGTCAGTTGCCGCTTGATCCCCGATCCAAACCACACGATGAGTCATGGAGGGAAATGAGTGAGCGGAGTGCGGAGGACAGAAACCAACATTCAGTCAGGGGAACAATTTGGGGCTGAGAATCAGAGAGAGAACTAGCTGAAGTACTGGAGGCACGGTTCAGCAAGGAGTCTGGAACAACAAACTGGAGCCGTCAAATGAACATGGTGGTCCGAAAAAAATCAAATTTTAATTCAGCTCAGGTTTTTGATTGATCTTCCAGTATCCTGTGAGGATATTGTACGATGATAAATATCGATGGGGTGGACACATTTTATTTTCATTCACAATTACTTGGAATAAAAAATGCATGTACTGTATTATATTCATTAGATATTTACAGGGGTGTCTTTTCAAGGGCCTCTGTTGGTTTCATATTTGACACTTTCATGAAAACATCAGTGTATTCAATACTATCTATAAGACAAATTCATAACATCCCATTGTTTGAATGCAGGAGTATCTACACTACCGTTCAAAAGTTTGGGGTCACTTAGAAATGTCCTTGTTTTCCATGAAAACATACACGAAATGGGTTTTAATAGGAAATATAGCAAGATGAATAGGAAATATATTCATTGACAAGGCTAGAAATAATGATTTTCAATTGTTCTTCAAACTTTGCTTTCATCAAGGAATACTCCATTTACAGCAGTTACAGCCTGGCAGACCTTTGGTCTAGTTGACAATTTGTTGAGGTAATCTGAAGAGATTTCATGCCATGCTTCGTGAAGCACTTCCCACAAGTTGGATTGGCTTGATGGGCACTTCTTACCTACCATACGGTCAAGCTGCTCCCACAACAGCTCAGTAGGGTTGAGATCCGCTGATTGTGCTGAACACTCCATTATAGACAGAATACCAGCTGACTACTACCCTAAATAGTTCTTGCATAGTTTGAAGCTGTTGTAGGAGGAAATTGTCTCCAATCAAGCGCTGTCCACAGAGTATGGCATGACATTGCAAAATGGAGTGATAGCCTTCCTTCTTAAAGATCCCTATACTGTGTACAAATCTCCCAATTTACCACCACCAAAGCACCCCCAGACCATCACCTTGCCTCCCCATGCTTGATAGATGGCATCAAGCACTCCTCCAGCATCTTCCCATTTGGTCTGTGTCTCACGAATATTCTTCTTTGTGATGCGAACACCTCACACTTTTTTCCAGTCTTCCTCTGTCCATTGTCTGTGTTCTTTTGCCCATCTTAATCTTTTCTTTTTATTAGCCAGTCCGAGATTTGGCTTTTTCTTTGCAACTCTACCTAGAAGGCCAGCATCTCGGAGTCACTTCTTCACTGCTAATGTTGAGACTGGTGTTTTGCGGGTACTATTTAATGAAGCTGTCTGTTGAGGACCTGTGAGGCATCTGTTTCTCAAACTAGACACTCTAATGTGTTTGTCCTCTTGCACAGTTGTGCACCGTGGTCTCCCACTCCTCTTTCTATTTTTTTTAGAGACCGTTTGCGCTGTTCTGTTTTCTAATGATCAATTAGCCTTAAACTTGGATTAGCAAACACAACATGCCATTGGAACACAGGACTGATGGTTGCTGATAATGGGCCCCAGGATGCCTATGTACATAATCCATTAAAAATCAACGTTTCCAGACACAATAATCATTTCCAACGTTAACAATGTCTACACTGTATTTCGGATACATTTTTGATGTTATTTTAATGGGCAAAAAAGTGTGACCCCAAACTTTTTAAAAGTTGTGTACATAACCCTTACATCAGAGAATGAATTATTGGTAGTCATGAATTTATATTTGTTCTCATTCAGTTTGAATTGCCAATCATTTTCTGTAAGAATGTGTTACATTTCAGCTTTTCTGTATCATTCTTTTGCCACCATTTTCCAAAGACAACAGAGGCTACTGCATGTTAGCTGTAAACCTAAAGCCTTGCTCACACTCTCTTAATCAATGTGTTCATGATTCATCACAAAGATGGGAAGCTAGGCGTAATTAGGTAATGTCCAAAGCCAAGTACATAAGTGGAGAGCAGAGAAACAGTTGGAACGGGCCGGCTTTCCAGATGGTTCTCCTTCAACACTGGGCTTTGTTCCAGTTTAACCAAAGTCACCAGAAGCACAATGGAAAGAAAGAAGGCGTGATTGGAGTTGCATTAGGCTCTTGTTTACAACAAATGCCAAATAACTAATGTACACAACATCGCTTTGTTCACCTCGCCAAGGAGACGTTGAGATGTCATTCAGCTGCAGCGACCAGTCTGCACTTCAGCTGCCCAAACAAACGTAAAACAAGGCACATGTCAAAAGGCCAAAAGATAGATCATTCTAACGAAAAGGTGATACTGCTTGTACAAACATACAGACTTTCAACAAATCGACTTTCTGGAACCTTCTAATGTACAACTACAGCCAGGGTATCCCACTCTGAAGTCAGTCTCTGTGCCCTTTATTCAATTAGGGCATCGTCTGAAGGGTCAAGTGAGGTAGGGCTTATGACTAACTAACAGAGGATGCACATCTCCACATACCATCTGGACATTATCAGTGGGGGCTGACAACGTGGACCAGCTGCCTGCCATGCGGGCCCAAGACAAGAGCAGACCCGAGGAGGTTAGTGTCCAGGATTGACTGTGGGAAATCGACATGGTCGTTACAGCCCAGCCGCGCTCCGCTCTGCTATCTGCATGCAGAGGGGCCATAACAACAGCCTGCTTACAACGTAGCCCGGCCTGTCGTGGAGAGCCTGCTTGCCCCAGGGCTATGACTCACAGTTTAAGCCTTTCTGCCTGTGACATGGCGATAGGAAATCAGATCCAGATGCCGACAGATATTCATAAACACATGGCAGCCTGCTCACACGACACACACTAGACAGAACAATATGCCCCACAGACAATGGACTCAGGTGTAACCCAAATGTTCACCAGAGAGAGTTGGCATGCCTTCTTGGCTTGGTGGATTTACTTAATGTATTCCAAAAATAAATCAAACAATTCTGACAAGGCTTGTTTACTTTGAAACGCCAGCAATCCAGCACGGTTGCACACAAAGTGATCTGGAATAAATTCACATTTATTTGGTGACAGTAACTGCAGAAACATTCCCAGTAGTGATTTGTTTTTACGCATGTCGATTGATTGAGTGATGTGATACCACTCAATGGATTGAGATTCTCAATGCCAGCCGGATAACAGAACAAAAAATGAGGTTCTGTGTAGCCACACTGGCTGTTTTCTGCCAGAAAAGAACAGAACATTTTAATTTCTATTGTCATACTGGCTACTGACTTAGTTTTAAGACATTTTCATTATCCTCTTCTTGCTCACAATTTTGTGCATAATTGCTTCATTTCGACATATGACAGTGAAGGACACAAAACCTTTTGCAGAATGACTGACAGCATTGCAATCATTAAATAAAGACTGTCTTTGTAAAGACTAACACCGTGACACAATGTTGCACCTTTAATGCATGCTATTGGTAACAGAGTGGCACGGGATCCAGGCTTTTACTTAAAAGTATCCCTGGCAGTATAAGATTCAAAAGAATCTTCACATGTGCTGATCATGTTCTGTACATTCTTTTATGCCCACTTCAAATAAAGTAGTCTGACATTAAAACATATGAAGTGCAATAAAAAATTTACTAATGCAGCCAAATATACTTGAATAAAACTATAACCCTGTTTCCAAAAAAAGTTGGGACACTGTGTAAAATGTAAAAAAAAAACAGAATGCAATGATGTAGAAATCATTTTACCCCTATATTTAATAGAAAGGGGTATGAAGAAAACATATCAAATGTTGAAACTGAGACATTTTATTGTTTCTCAAAAAGTATGAACTTGATGCCACTGCATTAAAAACGGATACAATTCTGTAGTGGACATCACTGCATGGGCTCAAGAACACTTCCCGAAAACCATTGTCTGGGAAGACAGTACATTGCTGCATCCACAAATGCAAGTTAAAACTCTACCATGCAAAGAAGAAACCATGTTTCAACAAGATCCAGAAATGCTGCCGCATTCTCTGGGACTGGGCTCATTTAAGTTGGACTGAGGCGAAGTGGAAAACTGTCCTGTGGTCTGCCAAATCAAAATTTTAAATTTTTTTTGGGAACCATGGACGCCACGTCCTCCAGATTAAAGAGGAGAGGGACCATCCGACTTCTTAACAGTGCACAGTTCAAAAGCCAGCAGTGGTGGTATGGGGGTGCATTAGTGCACATGGCATGGGTGACTTGCACATCTGCTGAACAGAATATACAGGTTTTGGAGCCACATATGCTTGCCATTCAGACAATGTCTATTTCAGGGAAGGCCTTGCTTATTTCAGGACGAGAATGCCAAACCACATTCTGCACATATTACAACAGCATGGCTCTGTAGTAAAAGAGTCTGGGTGCTAAACTGGCCTGTCTGCAGTCCAGACCTGTCACCCCACTGAAAACATTTGGCGCATTATGAAACATAAAATACGACAAAGGAGCAGCTGAAATCCTATATCAAGCAAGAATGGGAATACATTTCACTTTCAAAACTACAGCACTTGGTCTCCTCAGTTCCCAAACGTTTACATAGCATTGTTAAATGAAGAGGTGATGCAAGACAGTGGTAAACATGCCCCTGTCCCAACTTTTTTTAAACCTGTTGCCGGCATCAAATTCAAAATGGGCGTGTATTTTTCCAAAAACAATAACATTTCTCAGTTTCAACGTTTCATATGTTGTCTTTGTACTATTTTCAATTAAATATAGGGATAAATGATTTGCACATTATTGCATTATGATTTTATTTGCATTTTATTCAGCGTCCCAACTTTTTTGGAAACAGGGTTGTAAAATGTATTGAAATATATTGGATTATTAGATTCATTAAATACATATTCCTGTCAAAATGAACACAATCTTGACAGGAACATGTATATTTAACACAATATATTTAAATATATTAAAATGGCTTGTTTGTTCATATGTAAATATAAGGCTTAGGTTGGGTTGCATGTTTAGATATTTCTAAGGAGTATATAAGTGCATGCATCCACATATAATTTTTTTTATATATCCATATATTACTTGTGCATATGTGAAAAAGTGAACATGACCAGAGTTTAGCACTAGTATTGTAATGGTGTGTGTTGATGTGTGTAGGCTTGTGTGTGTGTGTATATATGGGCACATTTATGTGTGTACGCTGACTGTGAGTGTGTGAATGTAAGTGTGAATTTGAATGAGAGGTTGCAGTGTTCAGGACAGGCACTGTAGTCGGTGTAAAATTCTGATGGCCTGTTGATAGAAGCTGTTTTTAGTTCTCTATCCTGGTTGTGATGGTCCTGAACTGTCTCTGTTGGATCAGTGGTTCCAAACAGTTTTAGGGCTACAATTCTACCGCATACCTCAATGTCGCTATGAATTTTTATCGGAGAAATCACTCCTATCTCTTCCAATCCATACAGCAACTAATTTATTTTCCGTAACACATGTCCCATTTAGATTAAATGGCATTCATTTCAACACCTCTTCATAGTTTGCATAAAGCCTCATGCTAATTAGTGGGAACCCATTTAAGAGCCCAGCAATCTTTATTTCTTGATCGGGGAAGGCAAGGTAGCTTAGTGGTCAAGAGCCTTGGGACAATAAACAAATGTTAGCTGGTTCTAATCCCCAAGCTGACGCAATGAAAAGGCCTGCCCTTCGGTCCCTGACAGTTAACCCTAACTGCTCCCAGGTTATTGTTGAATATAAGAATGTGTTCTTGGCATACTTACCTGGTAAAAAAAAAAACATGGGTACTTAGTTTTCAACTGTTTGAGCTACAGATGAGTGGTTTTCTGCATTGTAAAGGTGTTACCATGAATACAAAGCCCTACTCTGTTTCTATGGCAGATGTTGTAAGTCAAACCCTGTTCACATTTGCCTGTTCTTTTCATTCTAATGGGCAAAGTAAAATTATACAATTGACTTTGCTTGTAATGTGCTCCCCTCTAGAAGTGTATGAATGTAGGCTATGCTTGTCATGTTTAGATTACAAACGAACATCTGTTTATCCATACACAGGAAGTGACGTTCAGTCAAAGCGCGACAGTAATCAGCCAATGGGCTTACAGTACTGGGTTATTTATTCTGGACTGTGATGTCTACAAAGTAGAGGATGACTGTTTGAGATTGAGTTTGTAAGACTGAGTTTGTAAGACCGAGTAAGATTGAGTCTGTAACATCATGAACAATAGACCATCGAATGCTGCAATAAATAATTGAATTACTCTCTCCCTTGACGGCCAGGTACGCGATCACCACTATATGAACAGCTGATTTCAAACAGCATGTTGCGGCGACCGGATGGATAATCTTATCGATTCTACTGAAGATCTACTGGTGCTTTGGAACTTCTGAGCTAACTGCTAACTGGCTAACTGAAGGAGTTCTTGGTGTTGGATACAGATGGACTGTGAGTCATAAAATGATGCCATATAACGAACCGTCGTCAAGATTTTGCATGAGAATTTGGTAGTCGAACAAGACCTAGTAACTCCCTGATAGGCCACGAATAAAATCGTGCAGATCTCTAGGGGTGAAGAAATTTGAGAGAAGACCTAGTTACTCCCTGACTAGGCCATGATTAATATTGGATACATTTGAGAGAAGTGTTGTAAGTAAAATAATGCATTTGGATGCATGAATATGATGGCGCGTAATGGACACCAACAGGAATGAAAAAGGATCATTACTGTACGAACAACGCCTGAAATCAGAATGGACAGAAAGAAACAAAGTTTTCCAGCTAAACAAGTTGGATTCAGAGGAAGTCGTGAATGGAGGACCAATGTGTGGTACATATGAAGAGCGAAGATAAAAGAATGTCAAGATGGTCAAGACGGGACAAGAGTCATAAAGCAGGAAAGGAGACAAAGGAGACAATCAAAATGGACGAAGATGCATTTTGTTTGTCCGCCTGGCCGAACGACAGCAGTCACAAGATGATGTCCCTTTCGTAGAACCCCGGAATCATGGACAATACAATAAACTGACGTGAGTTTTCATAATCATTGATTCAGAGTTCTTAAATGTTTATTTCCAAAAATGTATCGTACCTAAACATTCAAGAAAGCTGGAACTTATCAAGGAAACCTGATCACTTTCCTTGTTAATGACCATGTTTACCCAATTGAATATTAATTTGAAAAGCACCTTGATGGTCAATAGCATGTTTTGTTTTGTCATGCTTGAACATGTTTTCATAGGCATTCAAGAAATGGCCTGTTTTGGTGTCTTTCGACATGTTTGATGTAATTTTGAGCCGAACGCATTTACTGCGTTGATAATGTTTCATTCCGTAAGGGGGGTTCTCATGACAATGTGGTTAGGCCTTTACCAGGCCCTCCGCATGGTAATTTTCTGGTGCATGCTGAGCTGTTCGCTAGTACATGTGGGGAAATCTGAAAGTGTTTCCCCACATGTATGAGTGCTGAATTAGAAATTTGTACAATGATGATTTTCTAATCTGGTAAAATATAATCTCATGGATTTTCTTACAAAAGGTTAAAATATTGTGTTTTCTCTCTCATTTTCTTACAAAAGGATAAATTGTAGAAGGAAAAATCCAGATGGTGATAGTCTTTAACTTTAAGAAAGACACACGCTGTCCCATGAGGACTGAATTTGAATCCAATATAGTCATACCCTATAAAGAGGGTAAAACAGCCAAAGCAAGTTTATTCCCCACAATAAAATTAGATGACCTATCTTAGATTAATTGAGTTTGGTTAAATAATAAAGTTTTTCTTTGTTTGTTTACCAATGATTACTGAGATAATATGTATTTTAAATACCAACCCCTGATACTCATTGATGGAGTTTAAATTCCAAAATGGTAGATTGACTAACTAACTAACAGTGTTTAAACTGAATTACTCATTGTTGTTCCTTGATTTTAGTGACATCATACATCTGTTTTCTGTCTACATTACCATTCTTACGAGTTTTCTTAATTTCCACCCAAATGTTGAGTTGCTGTGTAGATATGACTAGCAAATTTTTACAAACCTCAACAATATTACATGGATAGGACAATACATCTGAACCTTCAGTTAACGAAGGATATTGGCTGCTTGAAAGAATAACATCTTCCTACAGACAGTCTGAGGACAATGTCATATTTTTAATGTGTGGGAACTTAAATTTCATATACATTAAACAAAGCTTTTGGCCTTTATTCATGACCTACCATATGTGGGTAAAGCATGGGCTCCAGGAAGGGGGTCAGACCCCCTGGGGTGACCCCAACCAATGTTTCCCATTAAATCAGGGTAGCCTATTGCTAAAGGATAAATTTGAGTGTTCAGACTTGTCTCACCTGGGGTAATGTCCCCAACATGAACATATTAAGTTTTGGGATAATCAAACATTAAGTAAATGCTAAATATTTTACCTCTCAATAGCTTTAACATTGAAATTTAAGATATACTGAAATCAAGATATACATAAAAGTTGTGATTTTGGGTTTGGCTGACCACCACTATTAGGAATAAAAATAAAATTTAAATGAATCAAAACTGGAGAATTTCCCTAAGGTTTAGGAGGTTAATCAAGACATTATGTTTGTGTTTGTCATGCGGTAGTTTGGCCATTGACCTGTGAAAATGCTATATTTGGGTGCTGTAGACATGCTAATACAATCGCCCTGGTGGTTGCAGCAGGTAAACCACTGGAAAATGGGCTGGAGCTTTTCTCTCCTACAATTTAGCTGAGCAGCTTATCCCCTAGTGGGCAAACTGATTATTTAGTTAGGCATGTGCCAAGAAACTACAGGAAATTGTAAGTGCATTATAGTCAATTTCGCAGACCTGTGGGAAGGTACTGAGGTAAAGTCAAACTTGAGAGCTGTTTAGCTGCACATTTTGTCTTTGATTGTGTTTGTGAATGTTTGTATTTTTAATATTTTGATGAATATACAGTATGCAACTCCATATCGAATGGATTCCAGATCCATCCCTTTAACCAATTCTCTATTTTTCATGTCCGTCCTGTAATGATGGCCTGTGCGGGTTCAGGATGGTGCCTCCTGTGGCCGTATTTGCCATGTTTCTGCTTTCACATTGTGTCACTTTTCCATTGACTTAATGAAGTGAAAGCAGGGGGGATGTATGATATGATCATTGATTATGATTGGAAAGAGCTGATCTGAGAGTTCAAAGTGAATCAAATTGGTACTTATAAGGAGTTTCATGAAAAATCGTGTTTTTCCTGTTTGCATAGTTATAACAAAGCATTGGCATCTGTTATGTTTCACATCTTCCATTCACAGGATTTGTTTTTAATTTGTTTATTTGAAATTGTTTTGTTTGATTAACATTTTAATGGTTGAATAGAATAGATCTAACCATTTTTGATTTGGCTAAGCAAAGTCAAGTCTGATGAAATCTTATTCCACTGCTAGTTGCTATCGGACGTAAATGTAGCACATGCAATCAAACATCAACCAAGCCAGTTCGGAATGGAAAAGAAAATTTGACATAGACTATTATGGAAACTTGTCTTAATAAGGTGTAAGCTTCACTCTAATGATGGAAGTTCTGAGATCCCCTAGATTTCAGGCTCTATTGTCTTCATTGTTGGGAGTTGACAGAACAATACCCAGTGAATGAAAGTCAGATGGACTGTTGAAGCACACTAATCATTGTTTTGCAGTTATATGTTCAACAGATAATCACAACCCCTTTTCTGATGATACATCATGTTACTGACTGGACACAGACAACTGAGTGTGAGTAACAGCAACATGTTCAAGAAGGATTTCTACAACCACATTGATCGAACCTGTTCCAACTGCTCACATGGCAGAACGATGCAATGGTCAGATCACTTGGCTTCACACTCCATTTCTAGATGAATCAATGACAGCGAGATGAGAGGAGAATCCACCTGAGTCCTGAAGGGCTCAACATACTACAGGTCAGAGTACCACGGGCCAGTTGACTGGACAGGTCACATGGTCCCAACACAGTGGAAGACACTGTTGTGGTGTTAATCTTGAATTAGTGAAGTGCTGGAAACTCAATATTCCACTACACACCTATACTGACTTGTTAGGACAACCAGGCAATTTGCTGAATCCATATCACACTGACTGCAATAACTGATATTGGAACTTCACATCACTGATACTAGACAGAGAAAACTGAAGACAAGAACTACAGGAGACTTGATTGAAAACTAACTACATTCCTTACGATTTTCCTAAATTAACTGATATGGTGATTTCATATGTATGAAGGTTTGTTTCTCGCAAGAAAGGTGGGAAACTCTGTATGATGACAATCCCAATATTGGACTTCAGCGTGTTTTGTGATGCCTAATGACTGAAATTGTGACGGTATCAACAGATCGCATCTGGTTGTAACGCATCAGCGCTGTTGTTAAAAACCTGCTGTTCAGAGCCGCTCAGAATCCGCTGCTTAAGAATTGAAGTCTCCGGCCCAGCGTATTTAGCATACTAATCTACTTACACTGACTATGGTGCCGCCATTAGTGGTAAGGGTAGACATCAAAAAGGGTTAACGTAACACTCCTGTTCCATAACCTTAACTACACAGGAGTGTTACGTTAACCCTTTTTGAAGTCTCCGGCCCAGCGTATTTAGCATACTAATCTACTTACACTGACTATGGTGCCGCCATTAGTGGTAAGGGTAGACATCAAAAAGGGTTAACGTAACACTCCTGTGTAGTTAAGGTTATGGAACAGGTTAGAAAACAAAAATATCATGCCTCTCTTTTGATTCAAACTTGCCAGCACTGGGGTCTCAGTTGGTATTGTTTATGCCCGGCCATCGTCCCCGACCATGACTCCCTAGCAAAACCTTTTTGAAGCTACATGCTATTGCCCCAAGTAGCCAAACTAAACATACAGTACCATGGCATTGTATTGCATCAACTAAATTTGTGCATTTTCACACAGATCTGATCTCCCTAAAATGCACAAAATGGCCCAAAATATGGCCTGTACATTTATTTATTCTTGCACAAATTAGGTCCAAAGCAAATTTGTAAATTGTTTTGTACAGGTCTCCCTATGACGCATAAAACAATGCAAGAAACCCATTACATTACTGGTTGTATAATTTGGTATGACTTGACTTGGAAACAGGCTTGCTTGAGACAGCTGCCTGAGATTCAGTGGGTCCTCCATTGTCCAATAATATTCCCATGGTTTTCCTAAAGAAACGTTTACCAGTCATCACATTTGTAGTAAGTTGTGATGATTGGTAATTTGTAAAAAAAAAAAAAATCTTAACAATTCTCGTCTGTGCTTATGTATTTACCATGTCAAATTAAGTAAGGATCACATATTTGAATATTTTTTACAGAGAAGAGGGAGAAAGGTTGTGGAGCAGCATCCTGTAGCGCTGGTCTGGATTCAAATCCATGAACAAGATTGTGTTTCGGAGTTAGCCTCTTAGAATGTTAGACCACACCAGGCCACACCAGCTTAATTTTGGGGGGAAGTTTTAGAATCCACTTTAGTAGTCACCCAGCTGAAAAGACGAGACACAAAAAATAATCAACATCTCTCATGAAAACTAATCAGAAATAAAATCTTTGGATTATTGAATTGGAGCAGGAGAGCTGAAAAATTGGCTACAGAAAGTTCAAGGACTTTTATAGGACTAAATTCATACAATGTCTGATTTTCAAGGTATTTCTTTACTTTGAAACTGGAATCTGCAATCTGTGCAAACAGTGGAAAAAAGAGAGAAAGGATTAGATATATACAGAGACAGAAAAAGAGACAGAGAGAGAAACGCAGAGTAATTAGAGAGAGCCAACAGGACACCAAAAAGGAAATTGTACCTGACAGGACAGACTGACATAGACTGGAGAGTGAGGTTACACACGTCAGGTGACACTACCCCAAACCACCAAAATAATATCAACAGACCACTAACTACCCTGAGACAAGGCTAAGTATAGACCACAATGTTCTCTCCGACCGCACGTGTGAGGTGGTGCAAAACTGGACAGGAATATCTCACCAATGACTTAACCACTCATGTGGTGAAAAGCCTGGCATGTTGTGATGAACCCTCTTAAGGACAGCATTGGATAGCGTGAGTAAACCAGTGAGTCAGCCCCTATGATTGGGTCAAGGACCGAGTAACCTAATGGAGAGAGGAGAGCCTGCCAGTCACCACTGGGGCTTCCTGTTTCATTTTTTGCCTGTCAGGCATAGACAGAATGGAGTATTCCGGATTAGGGGTTGGGGGAGGGACGTGTTACAGTTTTGAAAGGGTGTATAGCAATGACTGAGTGTCACAAAGAAAATGTGTTGGTGGAATTAAGAGAACATCTGCCTCAAATTTCTTTGAGGTTTTTGGGCAGAAAAAAAAGCAAGGCCAGGGGTCACAGTTTCTCATTTGTTCAGAGCTCTGTGCAATTTTTCAGATACCAGGTTGGTATTAGCTTGGGAAGAGAAATACAAAACAGAAAGAATGATTGATGGGATTTGCCACAGGATCATTTAAGGTCTACACTTCATTATAAGGTAGTCCATGTAAAAAGGCAAAATGTTCTGAATTCCTTTACGTTATAATAGTCACACCATGACTTATTACACATGAAACATGCTCTGCCCCCTTTGCCCTTTCCAGAGTGCATTTTATTGTTGTTCAGCACAGTAACCATAAAGATTACATAACCACTAATGCACACTGGGTGTTTAAAAGCAACTTGTATTGCCCCAAAGCCTGCTTCAGCTGGTTCTATACCAGTGTCCTAAGTTAAAACAGAAAATGATAGCCCACATTCTAAATGAACCTACAAAACCTGTTTGGAAGCTTCCTTGAAGTAGGCTGAAATATAAGGCAGAGATGTGGACTATATTATCTTGATCAATTGTTGAGTAAAGAGAAAACAGGATGGAGAGGTTCAGTGGGAGATATGTAAGAAACGTGAAAGAAGGTGAGGGTGAGCAGCTCCTGGCTATGTACAGATAGTATCGACAATAAGCACATGCTGAAATGTAATCTAAACATCTGTAGAGGATTCCAGATGAATAACACCAGAGATACTGTTGAGTAAATGGTTTGAACAAAGCCATTTGCACAGCTACAGCTTTTTCTTAAAAGAAAATGAGATTGCATTGATTTGTCATGGCAGAATGCAACACCTAATGAACAGGATAATTTCTGAGCGGAAAATCAACATATCCATGGATTTGATCTGAAACTGATGAATAGGTGAAGACTAGCTGTGTAAAAACAAATATTTGCACTGCAGACTTGAGGCAGAGGTGGCTGTCCTTGACCTGAAAATGTTATCCATTAGTTAATGTAGTACATGTAGATTAGATTTGAGAGCTTCCATAAAAATAATAAAATGGGGGAAGCAAGAATGAAGGACAAAACAAATTAAGTGCAATGCTATATAACATTTACTACATACATTACCAATCAAAAGTTTGGGGTCACTTAGTAATGTCCATGTTTTCAAAAGAAAAGCTATTTTTGTCCAACATAACATTGATCAGAAATACAGTGTAGACTTTGTTCATGTTTTAAATTACTATTGTAGCTGGAAATTGATTATTTTAAATTAAATATCTACATAGGCATACAGAGGCCCATTATCAGCAATCATCATTCCTGTGTCCCAACTGCATGTTGGGTTTGTTAATAATGACTTTAAAAGGCTTATTGATCATTCGAAAACCCTTTTGCAATTATGTTAGCACTGCTGAAAACTGTTGTGCTGATTAAAGATGCAGTAAAACTGGCCACCTTTGGACTAGTTGAGTATCTGGAGCATCAGCAATAGTGGGTTTGATTCCAGGCTCGATATGGCCATAACAAAGAACTTTCTTCTGAAACTTGTCAGTCTATTCTTGTTGTGAGAAATGAAGGCTTTTCCATGTAAGAAATGTCAAAAAACTGAAGCTCTTGTACAACGCTGTGTAATACTCCATTCACAGAACAGACAAACTGGCTCTAACCAGAATAGAAAGAGGAGTGGGAGGCCTGGTGCACAACTGTGTCAGAGGACAAATACATTAGAGTGTTTAGTCTGAGAAACAGATGCCTCACAGGTCCTCAACTGGCAGCTTCATTAAATAGTACCCTATTTAATTCAGAGGCAACTCTGAGATGATGGCCTTCTAGGCAAAGGAAAAAGCCATATCTCAGACTGGCCAATAAGAAGAAAAGATTAAGATGGGCAAAAGAACAAAGACACTGGACGGAGGAAGATTGGAAAAACGTTTTATGGACAGACAAATCTGTTTGATAGGTTTGAGATGTTCAGATCGCAAAGAAGAATATTTGTGAGACCAAGACCAAATGAAAAGATGCTGGAGGACTGCTTGACGCCACATTTCAAGCATGGTGGAGGCAACATGATGGTCTGGGGGTGCTTTGGTGTTGTTAAAGTGGGAGATTTGTACAGGGTAAAAGGGATATTGAAGAAGGATTGCTATCACTCCATTTTGCATCACCATGCCATACCCTGTGAACAGCGTTTCATTGGAAGCCAATTTCCTTCTGCAACAGGACAATGACCCAAAGCACAACTCCAAAATACGCAAGGACTATTTAGGGAAGTCTACAATGGAGTGGCCAGCACAGTCACCGGATCTCAACCCCACTGAGCTGTTATGGGAGCAGCTTGACCGTATGGTACATAAGGAGTGCCCATCAAGCCAATCCAACTTGTGGGAGGTGCTTCAGGAAGCATGGGGTGAAATCTTTTAAATTTACCTCAACAAATTGCCAACTAGAAGGCCAAAGGTCTGCGTGGCTGTAATTGCTGCAAATAGAGTATTCTTTGACAAAACAAAGTTTGAAGGACACAATTATCATTTCAATTCAAACTCTCATTATTTCTAACCTTGTCAGTGACTGTATTTCCTATTCATGTTGTTGTATTTCCTATTCAAATTAATTTCAGGTATGTTTTCATGGAAAACAAGTAAATTTCTAAGCGACCATGAACTTTTGAACGGTAGTGTACATATAATACAATTTGTCATCAAAAGGTATTACTTCCCAGCAGAATCTATTAAAAATGAAAAGTAACCCTAGGAGATATAAGGGATGAATCATGGACCACAGCTGCCATGTCTGGTTTTGTCATATGTAATTTATTATAAGGAACTAAGTGATTCATCTTTGTAATTGTACTGACTTAGCCTATCAGCAATTTATATTCCTGTGGTTGACATAATCAGGGAATGTGTGTATATCTCAGAGTTGGGTGATTATCAGTATAAAAACATGCACAGATCAACAAGCGGAGATCAACAAGTGTGTCTACGGCCATAAAAAATGTTACATTTTCCATCCAGTTGTCCCCAATTGAATTTAGTTATTTTGTTCTTAAACCCCAACATAACACAGTTACCACTCTTCATGACTACTGCCCAGCAGCACTTATTTCGGTCATCATGTAGTGCTTTTAGAGGCTATTCAAGGACCACTTCACGAGCTTTGAATGCTCTATAATATTTATAGAAATTTCTGGAACTTGAGCCACGAATATTTAATAAAGAACAGATTTCAGAAGTTTGTGAATCAATGGTGGTAGACCGGGGAAAGATCCGCCCAGGGATTAGCATAAAGGGATGGCTAGGTAACGTTTTGCAAGATGCTACTGTATAAGAATGTGTGTCCGATGCTGGTAGGACAATTGTTGTCTGCAGACCAACTCGGCTGTATGATTTCCATTAAAGTCTATTTTTGGACTCACAAACCCCTGAGTTGTTTCAGCTTTTTGGCAGTCTGAAAAAGGGATTTATTTCCCTTTTTCAGACACTACCTGCATATCTGCCCTGCACTCTGCTCTGGACCTCAGAGTCCACATTTTGCACACTCAAACACACTCCCATTCTCATGTACATTGTGAACTCTGGCAAATTTCTGTTATTTTTTTATTGTGCATATTTTATATTGTATAAATTTATTTGAACTGTATTATTTTACGAGCCAAATAACAAGCATTTCGATACATCTGCAACAACATTAGCTTTAATATGTAGGGTAACATGGGGTGAGACACCCCCTGGGCTAAGAAGGCCTGCCGTGCCAGTGAAACCCAACACCCTCTCTCCCTGTTCATTGTCATTATTGCCCTCACCAGTGTTACTGATCACTGTCCTTATTTAAGTTCCTCCATCCAGCATGTGTCTTGTCTGTCATTTTTCTGGATTCTGTTCCGTTGTACGTTGTTCTTTTCATGTATGTTTCCATGGAAAAGGACATTTCTATGTGACCCCAAACTTTTGAACGGTAATATATATATATACAGGTGCTGGTCATATAATTAGAATATCATCAAAGAGTTGATTTATTTCAGTAATTCCATTCAAAAAGTGAAACTTGTATAATGTATACATTCATTCCACACAGACTGATATATTTCAAGTGTTTATTTCTTTTAATTTTGATGATTATAACTGACAACTAATGAAAACCCCAAATCAGTATCTCAGAAAATTAGAATATTGTGAAAAGGTTCAATACTGAAGACACCTGGTGCCACACTCTAATCAGCTAATTAACTCAAAACACCTGCAAAGGCCTTTAAATGGTCACTCAGTCTAATTCTGTAGGCTACACAATCATGGGGAAGACTGCTGACTTGACAGCTGTCCAAAAGACGACCATTGACATCTTGCACAAGGAGGGCAAGACACAAAAGGTCATTGCTAAAGAGGTTGGCTGTTCACAGCCCTCTGTGTCCAAGCACATTAATAGAGAGGCGAAGGGAAGGAAAAGATGTGTTAGAAAAAAGTGTACAAGCAACAGGGATAACCGCACCCTGGAGAGGATTGTGAAACAAAACCCATTCAAAAATGTGGGGGAGATTCACAAAGAGTGGACTGCAGCTGGAGTCAATGCTTCAAGAACCACCACGCACAGACGTATGCAAGACATGGATTTCAGCTGTCGCATTCCTTGTGTCAAGCCACTCTTGAACAAGACACAGCGTCAGAAGCGTCTCGCCTGGGCTAAAGACAAAAAGGATTGGACTGCTGCTGAGTGGTCCAAAGTTATGTTCTCTGATGAAAGTAAATTTTGCATTTCCTTTGGAAATCAAGGTCCCAGAGTCTGGAGGAAGAGAGGAGAGGCACAGAGTCCACGTTGCTTGAAGTCCAGTGTAAAGTTTCCACAGTCAGTGATGGTTTGGGGTGCCATGTCATCTGCTGGTGTTGGTCCACTGTGTTTTCTGAGGTCCAGGGTCAACGCAGCCGTCTACCAGGAAGTTTTAGAGCACTTCATGCTTCCTGCTGCTGACCAACTTTATGGAGATGCAGATTTCATTTTCCAACAGGACTTGGCACCTGCACACAGTGCCAAAGCTACCAGTACCTGATTTAAGGACCATGGTATCCCTGTTCCTAATTGGCCAGCAAACTCACCTGACCTTAATCCTATAGAAAATCTATGGGGTATTGTGAAGAGCAACAATGCAGAAGAGCTGAAGGCCACTATCAGAGCAACCTGGGCTCTCATAACACCTGAGCAGTGCCACAGACTGATCGACTCCATGCCACGCCGCATTGCTGCAGTACTTCAGGCAAAAGGAGCCCCCACTAAGTATTGAGTGCTGTACATGCTCATACTTTTCATGTTCATACTTTTCAGTTGGCCAG
>JACXGI010000271.1:47971-103347 GCA_016801175.1 Esox masquinongy
TGAATTTGGGATTTTCATTAGTTGTCAGTTTTAATCATCACAATTAAATGAAATAAACATTTGAAATATATCAGTCTGTGTGTAATGAATGAATATAATATCCAAGTTTCACTTTTTGAATGGAATTACTGAAATAAATCAACTTTTTGATGATATTCTAATTATATGACCAGCACCTGTATATATATATATATATATAAATATATATATTTATATTTAAGGAAGCCTTAAGATAAATCAATTTACAATTTACAAATAAATGACTGATTGTGGTGGCGAAGGCAAAGAGGCACTTCATTGTGCCCCAAATGCTATTGGAAATGGGCAGGGAATTAAGGCGGCTACTCATGCTTGTAATTTGCCAACCAAAACCCTGACATGCCACTGACAAGTTAGTCAAAACCCCAGGCCACAGTCATCTGGGTGGATAACCAGTCTTCACAGACTCCTTCAAATGTGACATGGTGAGTCATTCCCAAAATATTGAAAGAGCCCATCATGGAATATCTGAAAACTTGCCTTTAACCTGGTGGAGAGGATAGGAATAATAATTAAAAAAAAACAATAAAGGAAGGTGATTGGCAGACAGACTGGGTCTTATGGTTTTATGAAGTGTTATCCATCCATATTTCATAAGAAACCAGTCTAGCTCAAGACGAAACTAGATATTTTTTGGCTTGTCTAACAGGATCTCCACCAGAAATTAGTTTGTCCCCTTCACCCTTCTGACCCCAAAATAATAAATTCTGTTGTACTTTACTGTGTTCTCAAAATAAATCATATTTTATCACACATTTCAAACAAACCAACAGCACAAAAAGAAGAACATATTACAATTATAAAAGTTTACTTTGTTTTAAAGAGCACATATTCTTCTTCAATTTGACACCACATTTAAGTAACTTGGATTGATTTCATTTGTATCCTCCTATCATGTACACACACAGTTCACACCCCCTTTCCCTCCCTTTCTGGTATGTTCTCCCTCTTCCAGTATTTGCCCCCTTCATTCACCTTTCAATATTTTCAGATGTTGGTTGCAAGATTTAATGACTTGCTCCAGCACATTACCCTGTCAAGTCACAGACACTTATACTGCAATGATAATACTGAATTCATTAATTGCACTTCCCTCACTCAGTCACATCCTGCAGCCATGATGATGGTCAAAAGTTAAAAGGGGGATGATTACTGTTATGAAAATCAGTAATCATCGATTAAATTAATAAAGTAGGCAAATATTTAGTAGAAAACAACTTTGCCATCATCAATATGCCATCAAATGTATTTAGACAATCCCACACAATTTCTACCATCCAGAAAAAGAGCGGATTTAACATAAATAAGACTGCTTCACATAAGATCACAAACACTCTACAAAACAAATCAGCTGCATGAGAAGAATACATACCGTATCTGGCATGGTGGTGTCTGAGTCACAATGACAATCCAGCTATCGTACAATCAGCAGGGCACACATTGGCAGCTGCCCTTTCCTCATGAATTGTTGTATTGAAAAATTCATTTCTAGAACAATAGTAAGAGAACAGTAACGTGTTTAGCAAAAACCTTCCTCCATGCTCTTTCTTATTAGCCCTGGTCATTGTTTTGCTGCTATTTGCCTGATGGTCTGAATACAACAGCATTGTATGGTTGTATTCATTAGTGGTAGTAGCAGAAACTCAGCCACTGATTGGCTTCTACTACCTCATGAACCGGGTTTAGAAAATGCAAAGTTTGCAAAGCTATCATCAATGCAAAGGGGGGGTACTTTAAAGAATCTAAAATATATAGATATTTTTTATTTGTTTAACCCTTTTTTGGTTACTAGATGGTTTTGTATGCATTATTTCATAGTGTTTCATAATGTCTTCACTATTCTATGATAAATGATAAAATAATAAAAATAAAACAAAAATAACAAAGATAAAGAAATACCCTTGAATGAGTAGGTGTCCAAACTTTGGACTGGTACTGTATATCTGCTGTTACCATTTGAAAATGTTAATTGTATTTCAAAAATAAATCAATACAGTATTAGAAATGATTAAAATCATTTGCCTGTGTGTCTAAAGACTGCAGGAATAAGTAAGCCTGATTAAGCCGGAGATATCTCTAGGACTGGACAGTTTTGAGTACGTATTTGATAAGAGCAGGTTTTCCAGTTTACGTTTGAGCTAAGATAAAATGGAAATTCCTGGACTGCATCCTTATATACAGACATTAACCAATATCTGGCCCTTCTGGAAGTCAGGGAGTCCCAGCCAACTGAACTGTATATAAGACAATGACACATTCCTCCCGTAACCATCATTAACATTTTCTGGGCCACATTAGACCTTCTGTCGGTTCAGACAAGACAGGATAGCCTTCATTGCCCTCGTGAATTGATGAGCCTTGAATTGATGAGCACCCAACACCCTGTCGCCGGTTTGTGGTTTGTCTCTCCCCAGACCACTCGGTATGTACGCACCACTGCTGATCGGGAGCGCCCTAAAAGACTTGTTGTTTCAGAGATGTTCTGACCCAGTTGTCTGTCCATAACAATTTGTCCCTTGTCAAAGTTGCTCAGGTCTTTACTCCTGTCCATTTCACCTGCATCCAACACGTTAACTACAAGAAATGATTGTTCGCATACCATCTAATGTACCCAGACCTTGACAGGTGCCCTTGTTAGGAGATGATTAACGTTATTTGCTTCACCTGTGAGTGGTCATTATGTTTTGGCTCATCAGTGTAAAGTACATCACCATAATCCAGCAATGATACAACAGTGGCCGGTACAATTTTGTTTCTTTGCTGAGATGACAGACAAGATATGTTTCTACAAAAAAAGTTCAACTCAGCAATTTGTCTTTTAAAAGAGAGATTATCATCCAACCAAATCCTTAGGTATGTGTAGGTACTGTAAGGGCACGTTCTATAACAAAACCATCTAGGGTAGTAATTTTGAGATCATCCAGGTTTAGATTTTGGGATCTTGAAAATAGCATATACTTAGTTTTATTTGCATTTACCACCAGCCTAAGGTCCAAAAGTAAATATGTTGTAAATGGAGAAAAATATGGGTTTCAGTCCAATCACAGTTTTTTTCACCCTTAAGCACTTATCTACTTTTTTTCAGGCATCCCAGTCAAAACCAGATTCAATTTGATATTAATCCTATATACTGCCCTCATGGTCCTTGGTTTAGTTTTAGGATAAAAATGAACAACTTTGCTCACTTGCAAGGTTGATATCACCCACAATTCAATGCAAACTGTTGTCACTTGTGAAACACCAGTGGTTGCAAATTGTAGATTTTATTCAAAACCTTTATCAAAATGTGAGAGAACAACTTGAGACTAACTGAAACATGCAGTTTATATGGTCATTTTAGCATAGGCAGATGTTAATTTGACAAAATGTAATCACATGCTTTGGCCAATATGCAACCACGCAGAGCAATCGTTGAACCCGATGATTCCCTTGAGATGGCTGCCCATACCATTACGGACACCCACCTTGTTTAAGATGGCTGCCCATACCATTACGGACACCCACCTTGTTTAAGTTGGCAACAGACATTGTGGCCTCAAGGCTTGATTTGGCTTTCGCCAAATGTGAAAGATGGCTCATCAGACCTTATTTTTTTTTCCATTGCTCAGGGCCCCAGTTTTGTGGTTCTTACACTGAGTTGTGCATCTTTGTGCATTGGCCTTGGATACAAGCATTTTTCAAATGGCAGCCATGCTATAAAATCCAGCTTTGTGAAGCTCACAAAATATGTTTGTTGTTGAAACTGGATTTTACAATTTTGCATCAATTTTGCATCAAATATGTAAGTGCTAATTGTTTTATAGCAGACACATATGTGCCGCTAATTGGCAATCAAGCTAATGTGATATCGGCATGTGCATGTGATAGTGCTTTGTTTACTTTAAAGTAAAAGTCCTTTTCTGTATGGTGTTTCCATTATTTTGTCCAGCCCCTGTAAATGACAATAGAAAACTAAAACAGACAAAATGCAGATATTCTGGCTCTGTGGAGAAAGCACTGTTTTTGTTTTTCTGTGTGTTTAATAAAAGAATACGGAAAGAAATACAACTAATCATTACAGGTGCTCTTTGATGTGAATAAGTTACCTTAAGTTGGCTAGCTAGATAGTATAGTATGTATGAGCTAGCTTGCATTGCAAGTACTATTTATAAAACGGGTTACAATACTTTTACATAGCAAGAATGCCAAAAATAAATAATATTAATAGAAATCTGGTAACGACTGGTTGACAACAATGTAAACATATAAATAAATAACAAGATATGTTGATCTGTCTGGACTTTTTCTTCTTGTAGAATAATTGTATGATTTAATGGTCAATATGTGACAGGTTTACTGGTATACCTTCACTGAACACAGTTGAAATTATCAGACTAGAGACCAGATTCAAGTTGTATAAATTCAATGGGTTTCTTTTATTTCCACCTTTTTCCTTGTGGTATCAAAAATAATTATCCAGAACAATTTTCAAGATCTTACAGGTAAAAACAACAATATTGCTAAGGATATTATATTAAGGGAGACATCAAAAACGAGCCAGACAACAATCTGATAAGACAAACTTAGGAGACGGCCTTAGACGGTCTAGTCTCAAGCGAGGGGCACGTCTTTCTTCCCCAGAGTGAGCTGGTGTCCTCTCCCTGTTCCTGCTCGTAAGAGATGGGTGATAATTCTGTTGTTGTTTCATCTACAGTACGTGAGGGGAGCATGACCAGTGTTCAGCTGGAACCTCCTCCCCAATACCTTTGGTACTCCAGGACCCAGTTTATTGCCCATGCCACCCTCTCAGTGGTTGTGTATCTCTTTTAGCTCCCTCAGAGTCTTCGGTTATATAGAGCATATACAGTATTGGGTGCTCCTCCCCATCCGCTTGCCGGGCGCAGAGAAGTGTTAAAACTTCTCTGCGCCCAGCATCGGAGGCATCCATCAGGATTGTGAAAGGTAGTTGAAAGTCTGACGCTCTCAACACCGACGATGGAACTCCTCCTCAGCCCTCACCCAACCTCTGAAATATGGCTGTGCTCTGTGTCTCTCTGTGCTCTGTGTACCTCCCCTTGGTTAGGTCAAGACTGGATATGTAATGGGCCTTCACTTGGGTTCGTTCCATGACACCATCCAGTGTTCCCATCATCACATCTGCTTCCCGTTTCAAATATGCCTTCGATCGCCTTCCCAGTTGGCTGACCCGACAGTTGACACACGAGACCTTCTCCATCACCTCAGAGGAGGCCTGCCACTGAGCCAGCAGCTTGTGTTCCAGCGTGGTTACAAGAAAAGAGCACCTTCTCTCCCTTGCCGAAACACTTGCGGCTGGGCGGTCATGTCATAGGACTGGGCCTACGCTTCCTGCACTTCCACCTTGTGTTCCCTCACTAGAAGCCAGGCGGCCACCATCCAATCTCTCATGAAGGTGATGTTTTCTGTGAGGGTGGGATATGTGCAGGGCTGATTCACCCAGGCCTCGTGGGTCAAATTAAGGCTGCCACAACAGATCTAAAGGTGAGAAGCCAGTGGAAGCCTGGGGGATCTCTCAGAGCACCAACATCAGGAGGGGAAGTAACATGTCCCACGTTGGTCGGGAGGCCCACCTTTGAGAACATTAGATAAGCTACTTGGCAACGGTCTCCGTGGCCATAGTTCTCAAAGGGATGACCTTGGGGAATTTGGATGCATAATCCACCACCACCAGGATGTATTCATGACCGCGAGCTGAGTGAGGCAGAGGTCCCGCCAGAGATATTAGAGGATTATGGTAGGGTTGTTTTTGGGTGGAACATTGGCATACAACACGACTTGCAATATTTGGCAACATCCTGGGCAAATACTGGCCTGGAGAACCTACCCAGTGGATGGTCTGTTGTTGTATCACAAGGTGTCCAGCTAGAATGTGGGTGTGTCTGAGCTGTAGCAGCTGTGCCTGTATGGCCGAGGCACCATCAACAACTCCTTCACCTATTTCTTTCTCCTAGACACCCAGTACAAGAGACCCTGTTAATTAGTAAAATGCGGATATTGTAACTCCCCTTCCAAACCAACTCGCCTTCCGAACCATCGATGACCTTGACCTACCTCCTTGTGTGTGTTAAATTCGGGTATCATGTTGGACTGAGCTGAACTGGCCCAACAATTCTTCGAAGAGGGTGAATTCCCATGTATTAGGTCAAGGAGTGTGTGCGAACCTCATCTGGGTCTAAACACTCGTTATCAAAACCTTTCTATGTACTCTCCCTCAAGAATTCTTTTTTGGAACAACTGATGAAGCTACTCATCCTGCAGCTGCTCTACTTGACACAAAGGAGGGGTTAACTCTTCATACCAGGTCCTGGACTCGTGCTCTTCCTTTGAGCTGTTCCCGGTCCATTCCTGTTGCCGGTCCGTTCCTGTTCCCGGTCCGTTCCTTTTCCCGGTCCATTCCTGTCTAATGCGCCCATCTTGGTTGCCCCACCCCCACTCGTCTGAGGGTAGAGACGTTCCCACCACCCCTTAGTGTCTCGCGGACCTCCTCTCCCTTTCATGACATTCCTATCCCCCATGTGTGATGCCAGCGGGTGGGCTTGGAGTATGCCAGGGCCTGTTGTTATATTTTCTTAGAGTTTTCTTAGTGTACATGTTCCCCCTCTCTGGAGAGAACAATAACACGCCAGACCACTTATTGTTGAGACAAACCTAAAAGACAGTCTCTATGAAGGTCCAGTCTCAAGTGAGGGGCACGTTCCCCTTCCCCACAGTGAACTGACGTTCTCTTCCTGTTGTTGCTTTTAAGAGACCACTGGCAGATGGTTTCTAATCTATATTAGAGAGACACACCAACAATAAGCGAACCCAGTTGTGGTTAATTGGGAGTATTTTTGTCGCCACCTCCTTAGAGAGGTTCTTGTTGTTCCCGCTTCCTCCAGCTGGCCACTGAGTTCCCACAAATATAGTTTTACTTGAAGTTTTAATTCAATGTTATATTCATGTGTTGGTAGCTCTATAAATTAAGCTAGTTGCCAAACAACATCATATACTGTGACTGTATTTATGATAAAACACTGCCTTGTGTGCCTTATTACTGACTGTACAGTCCACAAAATGTTCTAAATTTAAAACAATGCTAAGTGTAATTAGTCCTGAAATGCACATAGCATCCATACCAAAAGGTAGCCCAACTCTCTAAATATAGACCTATGGCTCTGGGTACAAATATATTCTTGAAAAATGCAAACATTTTTGACATACCCTGTATTGTGGAGTCAAGTACAGTAGGTCATTTATTTATGAACAACCATGTTTTTTTACGAAAATGTGCAGAGGATGTATTAGAGCTGAAATCTGCAATATTGTTATAAATCAAAATGCAATTTTGATTTATAACAAATCAACCATTTTGAAATTATAAAACACAGGAGACTGCTATCTTTTTGACTCAAGTTGAAGTAACGCTCAATTAGTAAGCTATTACATTATCAAACTAATACTTTCTTCAACCAATTCTGAACTATATCGGATGTCAACATGTGAGTCAGAAAAAAATCTTGCATTACAATGGAGGTAGTATTCTGTCAGCTAGTGAGTCAAGGGTAAATGGGTCCCAAGTTTAATGTCGCTGACCCATGCCATTGCTTGTTCAGCCTGGTCTTTTCAGCTTGACATGTGTCCTTGTGTGAATAATGGTGTTTGCATTTTCCCAACATTCTTCTTTAAGACTATAACTCGTCCATAAGCAAAACAGTTCAGTCAGGTTAGCGTCCGAAGGGCGTGGCTAAAACAAATTACACCATATTTATTGTAATCATCAACATATTGTTGAAACTTGTCCACACAGTTTAAAAGCTAATTCCTGGCTTCTCTAGAAAGGTGAAATATGTCCTTTTTGTAGATTGCCAACAAACAATGTTTATCATATAGCTGATAGTTAAGCAAATAAAAAGGTGTGTACTGTACACGCACAAAGATTAAACATTGATTCAATTATTAATTTTGTACACTAGGTTTGTCTGAAAACCACTGCGGTGTCAGTACACATTCTATTAAACTAAGCCCCAAAAATGTTTTTATAGAATGTTTGTTTGTGCAAGGTTAATTGAAAATTCTTAATTATCTTTTCAAAAAGCCAGATGCAGCAACTTCAAAATAATATATTTTGAGGACAAAGAATATTGAATCTCAAAATAACTTCTTTTTTTCTTAGCGTGCCTTGTGGATTGTGTTTGTACTGAAGCACACAAGCCTCTGTATAAGTGTTTCCATATTGCCAGCCTGCCTTGAAGTTTGATTTTACATTTGACCTTTGCCTTACAATTCGCATAACGTTATATATTGGAAGGTCTACTGGGCTGTATGTGCACTCACTCAGGCCAAGTAAACTCAAGCTGTCTCACTTTGTTTACAGTCAGTAAACTTGTTTATTGAGTACATCTTAGAATAAAAGGAGGTTGGGATTCTGATAAACAGCAGCAGCGTGTATCCATTTGTATATCCGTTCATTCATTTAGAAATTGCAAAGCCAAGTTTTATGCCAATGAACTCTTAATTAGTGGCTCCAAATGAGACATAGAGGGATGCAGATGTGGACCGCAGGTTGGAATCAGCAGAATAGTGGAGGAATGGATGCTTTACTTGGATTGATTCAAGCCACTTGAAAATGGAATATCTGATGTTGGCGCAGGCAGCGAGCCGCCCATTGGCAAGCTACTTCAGAGCGACCTAAAGTTACCCATTAAAGTGAAATTAGGAGGCCCTACGTGACCGCACTCACTTGATCTCCGAGCTGCTACTCTGGTCTTAAGATACGTGCTTGGTTTGAAACTTCAAAGAGATGTCGGCGCATAAGCAAAGATTAATGTCTAATTGGGAACAGGATCGATTAGGACTGCGCAAGTCCCATAACAGCCACGAACACTGCTTCACTGTTACCAGGACTTCATTTCACAAGCAGTAGTGCCTCAAAATGACACATTGGAAATCTGTTTTGCAAAACCCAGATGCTGCTGGGAGCTGGGGCCCTCGTTGCCACAGCCCCACTTAGAATCAGTGCTGCAACTGTCCCAGAAGCACTGTGGCAACACAACCCCCCGTCTAGTTGACTAATGTAACAAATCATGCTGTCAAGCTGTTACTAAAAGCAGCCCTACTAACAATCCACCTAATAACATAAGCCATAATAAGTTTCAGGGAGATGTATTACAAAGTCCCTGAACATAGTGAATAAAGCATTTGTACAGGGTTTCAACAAGTTAAACAAGGAAAGACCGATAAAAACAATATTCTTTAAAATGAGCGTGTGTTTTCAGATCATTTAGCATGTGTTATTTCGGAACATATACACGTATCTCACAGCGGTGTGAGATAGATCACATCATGGCCCCAGCAAAATTGTTTATCCCTCTTTTTTTGCTTTTTCAAAGTGACATTTGAACAAAGAGTGCAGTTGTCTGTGCATCAGTCCTTCCCTAGGATGGGCTACACTAACTGACAGTCGCCAAATCTCCCGCCTACGCAGGGTGGGGTCTGTTCAGGCCTATGAGTCATACTGCCAAAGAAACACACACACACACACACACTGCTTTTGTAGCACTGGGTTTCCTACACAGTGAAATACAGGTGAAAGTGTTAAAAGTGTGAGTCTGTGTCTGGCCGTCTGTCTCAGGTCATAGATAGGGAGTGTGTAGGCAGCCTTTGTTTTCACTTGCTGTCTGGGCAACCTGCCAGACCAAATACAATGTTTTATAGTTTGGTTCTAGACCCCTCCTTAGTCAACCTGCTTTTAAATTGCTTTTCTAAAGGGTCCTCCATTGTTTGGTCTATTTAAATCGACTTATTCAAAGAAATGCAAGTGTAAAGTTTGAGACCATTTTTTGGGGGGGATTACAAATGCCTATTCAAAATGTCATTTCCCATAGATTAAGTTGGAGAAGTAAGGTTTACTTTAAAAGAACACCTAACTCTTCAAATTACAGGCTACGTTAAGCTTTGTAATAGCTACGCTGTTGTACTTTAAAAGATGTGTATTGCAATATGCAATTCCAGATTACAGGAGAACAATTAGTTCTAATTTGATTGATTTGATAATGCATCAGAGTTACCTAGCAACATAACATTATGCTGTAAATAGAAACTACTGGACAAACACTGGTACCCCTCACAAGACAGCCCCTTTAGTTCCGGGCTGTTATTTGTAAATGATTAGACTCAAGAAAAAAGATAACGGTTGAAAGGATATACCTTTCATGACAATACACTGAATATTCACAAATGTGTATTTAAATTAGGCACAAAAGCCATTTCAAGTTGAGCTATAGAAGTAGGGTGCTTCTTCCTCCTAAAGAGGTGCAGCTGGTTGCCATCAATGACAGGATGAAGAAATCAACCACACACACACACATGCAGTCATATTTTGCACTAACAACTTTTTGCGCCGGCACGCACACAAAGTACAAAGTATGTATATTCAGTTACTACACTACACACTATGACCTGAGAGTGACCATATATCTTTATAATCTCTGGTGTTTAAAGGTTGGGCACACCGCACACCTACTTCCATCTTTAAAATAGAACCCAATAGCTATGGAAAATAAACATCCTGAAAATGACCACAGAGTCATAATCTTCTTTTCAAAACATAACCTACTACATGGCTATTTGAGGGTTCGACTGAGCAGAACACAGGAGTTTCCTCCCTTCTCCTGGTGATATTTAAGGAAAGCTCAGTGTTTCCCCTCCTCTCCATGCAGTTCTGGGTGTGGTTTTCAAACTTCTTTGAATTATGTGTATGCCTTTGACTCAGTCACCTAGCCCTAAAGGGAGAAGGAGGAGAGTACTAGTTGGAGCACAGTTGGAGTTGCACTGGAGCTAAGGAGCAAATATGTAGGATCCTGGGTATTCTGTCTTTAAGCATTGGCTATAGGATCTTCTCATTAAGGGCTTATAAAGAACAGTGGGCTGTAAATCAATCCCGAATGAAAGCCGACAGTACTTTTGTGTGAGTAAGAGAGTGATTTTCCTGAACTTGTTGAAATGTTTTGTTTGTGTGAAATTAATAAGAATGTTTGAGCAATGTCTAACTCCATACAATAACGTATAAGATGTATATTGTAAATTTAAACTTTGAGTGTATAATATCTAACGCAAATATTATAGGACTTTCAAGTAAGAACTTGGAGTACTTTTGATCCTACTGAGCGGTATGCATTTGGTTCACACCTGTAATTGCGCTCTGTATACCAGTACAGTGAATGAATGGATAGTTATACATTTTCACTCAACTTTGTACTATTTTTATTATTCTTAAGATAACCTTTCAGATTAACCTTCTCGAAATCAGGAATTTGTATCACATAGCCTAAAAAAACATTCTACAGAATACATAATCTGGGGACATGGCGATATATTATTTGCAATTCAGCATTTTTGTTTCAATTTAGAAAGTATGCAAACATACACATTTGTAGATTAATAGTACATTGAATTTAAAGCCTTAAGCTGTACGACTTGGTATCCACCAATTGATTACACATCTGATTTCTTACTCCATGGTACTTCAGTTATCAATAACCAACATATTTGCAAAATATATACTTATCTATCCTTTACCACATCCTTTTAATTCTTTTTCTCAGTATTCAACAAAGTGTGGTTGATTCACTATTTTGTTTGGACTGTGTGCACTTTAGTTTAGTTCTAACAATGGCCAGAACATTCTGGGGCCACTTTTATGTGTGTGTGTGTGTGTGTGTGTGTGTGTGTGTGTGTGTGTGTGTGTGTGTGTGTGTGTGTGTGTGTGTGCGTGTGCTTTGCACATGTATTTGAAATGGAATCCACAAGAACCACCATTTATTATGCTGTGTGATAACTGAAACGGAGAAGGTATCAACATATAGTTGACCTTTTTCAGAGGATCATAATCCTTTTTGTATTGACGGCAGTGTAGAGACCACAAACTACTGATTTGGGTTATAACACAGCCATATTGTTTTAAATTAGACATTTTTGCATATGAAGATACATCTAACAATATTGGCAGGATCAATCAAATGTGTTTATTTGAATATGAATTTCTTTTGCTTCACTGCTTGTATGAATACAAAAAAGGAAATAATTCATGAAAGGAGAAAGGAGTGAGAATTCAACAAATGTTACCCAGTCTTCAGAGGTAAAAAGTAGTGTAATAAATATATAAGTGCCAGACCATGTGCCTTGCCTTCCCGCTCTTTCTCTGTTTCCATCAGCTAAACTGAGTGTTGGCACAAAGGAAGGAAGCCGTCTTTTCCACCTGACATCACTGAATGATTAGAACAACTCTGTGGTTCCCTGTGCAGACATTGGCTGGCCAGCACAGTCCCCAGGTTATTCAGCTAGCATTTACATCTTTTTTGGATTCTCCAGCAACAGTATTTCACTGGGGGAAAATACAGCAAGAATAATGTACATACTCTTACTGTAAAGATATCTCAAAGAGACTGTTCATACTGGACAATAAGTATTTCTTGACACAAATAATTGCCACAAACCTTAATGTCAAAATGATGATTTGCGGTTTAAATGAGGAATAATAAATTTTTCTTCAGAAATACATCTTCATGACAAAAATAAATAAATAATATTAATCATGTATATTTAATTGTATGGATTAACGTATTTAAACTTAATATCTGCAGTACATTTAATTATATACTGAAAATAAACAAAATGAAATATTACTATTAATCCTGAGATATTTTTAACACACAAAAGGAAGACAGACTGTACCAAAACAATAAGGTTGTTGGTTTTATTTCAAATGAAGACAGACTGTACCAAAACAATAAGGTTGTTGGTTTTATTTCAAAGAAAGACAGACTGTACCAAAACAATAAGGTTGTTGGTTTTATTTCAAAGGGAGACAGACTGTACCAAAACAATAAGGTTGTTGGTTTTATTTCAAAGGAAGACAGACTGTACCAAAACAATACTGTTGTTGGTTTTATTTCAAAGGAAGACAGACTGTACCAAAACAATAAGTTTGTTGATTTTATTTCAAAGGAAGACAGACTTTACCGAAACAATAAGGTTGTTGCTTTTATTTCAGTTGAGGTGTTACGATGGAAACCCTTGAAAGGTTTTTATACATTTCATGACAATAATCTGGATTTATTTATTTATTGGAAGATATTAAAATCTGGTTAGCAAATGTAAAAAAATTAATCATACAACATTTAATTATTTTGAATAAATATGGGTATAAAACAACTTATTTAATGGAATAAATACCTTTCTAAATATGTCGTGGGGTTCCACAATTTTTTTGGGTTCATGACCCGCCAGTTAAGGTGTCTTTTGATTCAAAACCAACCATAAGGGTTAAGCAGTGAAATCATAAAATGTTGTAGTTAAAAAAACTAACAATCTGAAATTCTTTTAATTTTGCCATACAGACAAGAGAAATGTATGCAGTTTTTAACCTTATTTCCTACAATTTTATATATTTTAATGGCATTACTATTGCCAATTATTATGCACAAAATTATAACAAAATCAATGGAGGCAGTGTTTGGCTTTTATTTTGTTATTGTAAATACTCTGAGATTATAGACTACTATGTAATGTATAGGTCCAAAATATTTTTTGTATTTTCTATTTGATATTAGTCATTTATGGTGAAAGTTTTTTTTCCATCCTGAAAAAAATCTTACCACCTACCTAGACTCCTACCGTGACCCACAAGTGGGTCTCGACCCACAGTTTAGGAACCATTTCCCTATCATATCTTATTAGAAATGACTGACTTACTTAGTCTGAAATATATATATATATATATTCTGGTTGCTTTCATTCAGAAGAAATGTTGTTTTTAATGTTATTCTACATATCCCATGAAATTCTGTTTGGGTGGGGGGACAGTAGATGTCCTTAGTGCATTTATGCAAATGGAATTGTAACCACATGTAATGTAGAGGTGGAATATAGATGTAGAAAACAACCACTGTGCCTAAGTGATGTGGCGGCACATCAAGTCTTTTTGTGATACAGGGTTAGCTCCATTTTCCCTTAGATTTAAATATTGATGATTAAACTACAGAAAAATAAAATCATATATTGACTTAATTAAACCCATACACTAGGTGCACGTAAGAAAAAGTAAACAATATATTTTAGAAAGAAAAGACGAAAGGAGAAAACAGAAAATTAAAGGAGACAGATAAGTGAGTTTCAGAAAAAGAGAGTAGTCAGCCCCAAGGAAAACAGAAAATAAAGATGGAGGGACAATTCTAGGCGAGGATCTGGTTTTAGAGGTTTTGTTCTCCCAAGCTTGTTTACAGGAAGTCCTCTAAAGTCCAACAGATGGGTGCATTCACAAGAAAGACATTTTATTGCATTTTTCCAAGGCTCATAAAGTCCCTAAACTCTTGCTACCTTCATTTACGTGTGGGAAAACAGCGTTGTTGCTGCTACTGCATCCAATCGGAAAGTGATATGTAGGTGCCCATGACAGGTTAATTGCACATGATCACTGCTGTTTGATATTTTAAGTAGATGTAAAATTTGTAATTTCAGTAAGACTTTAGTTATCTCCTATGTTTGGGCAGCGATGAAAGCACAGTCAAGTCATTCAACAGCCAATTGGAAAAGCATGTACTCACTCACATCTTTTATGGCTATCTAATGGTTAGAATCACTATAGTAATTTCTTAATTCACAAAGCTTTTTCACTACATATTTACGGCCTTCTTTGGCTAGGTAGTTAAAGGCTCTGTTTAGTTTCAAGCAGCCAAAGCATTAATTCGGTCAGGGCCTGGTTTGATTCATTGTTTTTTGTCGTCAGAGTGCACTCCCTGATCCGAACATACTCACTGGTTCCATGTTGTGAAGTAAATAAAGTTAAGGGTTATTTTGCTTCCAGATTCCTGGGGCTAAACGCCTGTAAGACATTTAGTGACTGAAGAGGTTTCTATGGATGTAATTTGGCAAATGCTGCTAACCTCAACATAATTATTTTTCGTTTACTTCTTCCACATACAAATGTAAACCATTCTAGGGAGTTTGAAATAAATACAGTTGGGCTTGTTTTTATATATTTTTTTAATGATTGGGTGGCAGATAGCCTGGTGGTTAGTGACAGTAACAGAAAGGTTGTTCATTCGAATCATTAAGTCGACAAGGTAACAACTGTATGTGTCCTTGGGCAAGGCACTTAACCTTAATTGTTTCTGTCAGTTGGTCTGAAAAAAACATCTGCTAAATTATTAAAATGTCAATGATATCATTACACTGTGTAGGCAGGGGCATGAGCTATACATGGTTACTGTGTCAACTTATCAAGTAATCTAGGGAATATATTTAATTATATTTTTATTTGTATACTTTTTCCATACAATTAAAACAAATGTTTATGGATTGGTAAAACTTTGTAAGCTTTGCCACTTATAGAAAATGTTTTCAGTAAAAAATATGTATTATTTTCCCCTCCCAATTTCAAATGAAATTTCATTTCATGGTTTGGTTAAAGATCAAGATCTGTCCTCCAATGCACATCTCGCCAAGCTGTTCTGCTTGTTAGCACATTTGTTGTTGAACCATTCTACGGATAATATGCATGATTGAGCTGCAGGCCCCCATCCCTCAAGGAGTCGTTGATTAAACAAGACAACTGTTTCCGATATCCTACCCATCTACTCCAGATGGTGCTGAGACAATTTGCCCCATGCTCTGTTGGACCCTCAGGCACTGTCGGTATGCTGCAATCAGGATTTGAACTCCTGATGAAGCTCTACTGTGAAGCAGTGACTATATCTCCGTACCTTTCCGAATCACCTAGGTGCATGTATATTCTATACAAGGCCATGTTTTTTTTTAACACAAATGGAAGGGCCTCATCTGGGACAAACAGTGTTATTTTCTAAATGACAAAAATGCATCATTAACCCAAGTTTTGTCATAATTGTGCCACATTTCAAAACTCAAACAGTCAAACAGATCAAGATGATGAGTTTTCTTGCATATGTTGAGTCCTAACACAGTTTGCAATATGGTGTTCCAAATTTTGTTACAATACTAATGTCCTTGGCTGATTTATATGCATTTATGTGCCTTACCATGCCGACATAAATCATTACAGGTTCATTTTGTTTTAGGTTCTATTCGGAAAAACATCTAGTTTTTTCCTTGTCAAGTGTACCTCATTTCATAATTGTAGGTCTAAAGGTTTGAGATCCTAGGTCTTACTACTTTAGTTTTTAAAAAGCTTTTTAAAGCGCTAAATCATTTGGCCAATCACTAGAATTTGGAACTTTGGAAATTTGGAACAGATCTATACACCAAGACCCATTATTTACCAAAGTTTTGTCAAAATTAGGCGAGTGGTGTCGGAATATATCACATGTGACATAGGTATGTACTGAACGTCAGGATGATCAGCCAGGCAGACACTGATCTGTAGACCCCTCCCTGATTTTATCATAAAGGACAAAAATGTGTTTGCTATTAAGAGATTCTGAAGTTTCAGATGATTTAGCATAGCTTAATGCGTCAACACCTGGGATATACATGAACAGACAGTTGATGAATAGCAACAGTGTTTCCTATGGTGCCTTTCTGTCTCGGTTAATTAATTTTAGCTGAATTCTATAAATAGTTTATCTCCATTCCATTGATTGTAACCATGCATAAACCATCTAGCTCTGTTCGCCCTGAAGTTTTTTTCCCCCTTTCTTTTAAACAATTTCAGTTATTGCTGTCATGTAGATTGCAGTAGAAAAAGGGGAATTTATTGCCAGTCAGTATATTGTATCTCTAGAGATGGACAGGCTTTGTGTGTAGGTTTAGCTGGGTGGTTGGAATTCAGCTGCCTTGTGGAGACAGGTCTCTAAACTGCGTAGCAGAGCCGGAGGCCTTGTGGTTGCTTGAGCCTCACTGTTCTCTTGTCTGAAGTTATCAGTGGGCTTCTGCCTCCCCGCCCGCCTGCGTCATGGCTTCTGCGAGTGACCCCCACCCACCCCTCATGCTCTACTCAATCCGTGTGTCCCGTCTGGGCACAAAGTCAACTTTATCAGCAGCATCAGCCTGGGAAACCCACCCACAGTTTCCAGATATGCAATGCCTCCTTTGTCCACTGCTGTATTTCCTCCTCGGCAAGGACATGAAATGGCCTCTGACTAAGGGCCAGACCAGTCATGTGCTGTTGTGTCCTTGGGCCGGCCCCCTGAGCAGAGTAGTCGTCTAGTCACGAAAAACTGAGACTGTAAAAAAAAAAATCCTGGGTAATCAAGGAGAAGGGGTCTGGCACAACTTAAAAACTAGAGACAAAATCCATGATTGTTTGTCAGCCTGTGGTGGTTGGGCTGTAACGCATCAGCCAATCTCAGTGTTAAGTGCTGGATTATAAGTCTGGAAAGTGAGGTCAGCTAATGCTGGTCCTAAATGGCAGTGATTTAGCTTAGAGAAAGCAAAAGCTATTAGCAGGGTACATGGAAAGCCCATTTTTCCTCTAAATTTTGAACTGTTATTTTATAGGAATCTGATAGCAATTTTTTCTCCCATAGAGATGGGGCAGCAGACAAATTTCACTTTGATGTAAATAGCATCTATTTGTAAGAGATTTAGTAAGACTGGCCAAGTAAAGACTGTCATCCAACATACAGTAAGAGCATGACCTCAGAAGTTCCCATAGGAGTAGTCCGCTAGTAATGTAAAGTGGATTTGTTAGCTTGTATGGGGAAGAATCGTGTATAGCATATGTATTAGAAGCTACACTGTGCACAGCATATGTATTAGAAGCTACACTGTGTATAGCATATGTATTAGAAGCTACACTGGGTATAGCATATGTATTAGAAGCAACACTCTGTATAGCATATGTATTAGAAGCAACACTGTGTATAGTATATGTATTACAAGCCGTGCACAGAGCAAAGGGCTGAGATTCATAAACCTTTGGAGAGGAGAAAGTTCCCATCAGGGCCGTCATAACAGAGCTTTGAGGCATGTCCATAGACTAAGTCGAGCAATACTCTTCAATTCTGTGGACTGGCTTATGTCACATTGCACATGGAAAATCTCAAACATCTTTTGACAGTTGAATTAAAGAAGTTGATATCAGTTATAATTTAATTGAAATAATGAATAGGGTAGACTCTCTGTATAACACTTCTTTGTTCTTGAAAATTTATGAATGTATCTAGCTTGCATATATCATGTACTTCGATTCTTTTAGAGCAGTATACCAGTAACAAACTGTTGCTAGACTGAATCCCAGAGCTGGCAAGGTGAAAAATTAATCAGAAAAATTAATGCAGTTTACTCTAATTGATCCCAGGTAGTTGCTACAAATAAGAATGTGTTCTCCGTCTACTTACCTGGTAAAAAAAAAGGGTAAGAAAAAGAAGAAACAACATTATTTCATCTTTCTAGCATCAGTATATATCATTCAGTGGAGCTCCATCCTTCATTTATAAGTTCCCTTCAACTTTCCTTTCATTCAGTCAAAAGAAGGCCGTGAGCAAAGGCCACAAGTAATTTAACTTCCGTCTGCTAAAATGGGCTTTAATTCAGTAGTCTGTCTCCTGAAACTGGAGTAGTTTAATTAACATTAATTTAGCTGTCATATTCGGGAGGGTGTCCAATGTTAAAGCCACAAGACATTTGCCATCTGCATAACCATAGTGCAAAGTCTGCAAATGCCTGCCATGGTCTCAGGCTTAGTAATTGAGAGCATGATTAAACGAGGCATGATTGACAAACGATGCAATTGACAACAGAAGATAGCCTGTCATGAATGAGCCATTTTCTTTATCTGGTTATTTTTCTCCCCACAACTTTTAGACGGTCAGTGACTGGTTGCCTCAATGAAGTCTATGAACCAGAAGATGCACATCAGTGCATGGAATTGGGAGACGACGAGAATAGCAATAGCACAGTCAAGTGCAGTGGAAAGAGTTAACCACTGTAAATGATACAGGAAGATTTGTGTTTATTCTGGACTGGACCCTCGTATTTCCTGTTCACAAAACCACTGTAATGGAATAAATATTTTGAGAGGCCATGTTTTGCCCCGTGATTCTGTATTTGGCCTGATTTTTCAATGCGCATGAGGAGAGGTCCTTAACTTCTGAGATGTGTGAGAAGTAGGGCAAACCTTAAGTCCCAGTCCATCAGGAAATGTCACTGCTGCTCTCTGTTCAGTGGTCCAAGCAGGGTGGACCCTGTTAGTAGAGGCTCCAAAACTGCTGGTTTTATAATACCAAAGAGACTATCTTTCAAAAGCCAAAGGTACATGTCCTGTGACCAAGTGAGGAGTTAAATGGTTGGTTGTGAGAAGGTATAGCTGTGATCATGATCTTCTAATGGGTCTGTGTTTTCTATGTAGAAATAGAAAGGTTGTCCAGGCACAGCATAAGTACTCGCCGGTGGTAGCCCTGTGAATCAGGGTACAGTTGGTTTGTTGTTATTCAACAAATGTCCAGAACCATCTTTTCACCTAGAGAAATAAAACATGAAAAGGCTGTTTTTCGCAACAACAATAACAACAACCAATATACGTTTCAGTTTCTGATAATTTCTTTCATCTACTTAATCTAACATTGGCCAAAAGTCTAATGGTCAAGGCATGATTAATCATTCCCTTTACCTTTAAGTTATTCTTTTGATCTCTGGATTAAGTATTCTTTTTCGCTGTGTTCACAGTATGGGTCTCAAGATTTTCAGAAGACTTCGACACGGGCGCCATTGTAAAGGTGAGTATGTATGTTTCAACATGGAGTGATCAGCACATTCTCTTTTAAGTGTTGATGACCAAAGAATCATGTATGAAATACTAACAGGATCTCTAAGGTTCACGCCATAATGAGGTGCCACATAGTATATAAAAGACTACACTTTGGTTGCCTAACACTAAATAGCTATTGCATGCATGCTAATTCAAACACATGCAGTGGAACACACACACACACACATATATATATATATATATATATATATATATATGCTAATTGTTGATATAATGTGTCCCTTGTTTGTGTGACTTTGATTCAAATCAAAACACGTAAATTAGCTGCACTGCTCATGCGGTTATTTTGAAGCACGTGTCTGACGCACGAGGACACTATAACCACATCCAGCGTGTACATTTCGTGTGTTTGCTCAGGTGCATCAATGAATGTCAGCCCCCCTTCTTACAGGGCTGTTCTCTCTGTTAAAGAGAGGGCCGGGAGGGGGAACTGTGAACTCAGGAAGGGGTTGTGTTAACTGTAATTACAGGGTGATGAGAGGCTGCCCAGTCAACGGGCAACGTACACAGGATCGCGAAACAACCTCCTGACATTCCGGAGACTCTCTAACGACTGCTTCTTGTTTGCAGGGTGGACTCAGGCCATTATACCGCACGGACACCTGCCCTCTCTCCCCCCCCCTCTCCCTTTCTTTCCCCCTTTGCCTTTCTCTCCCTCCATCCTAAATGGGGCAGCCAGTGGGATTCCTGGCAGAGTGATTTGGTACGGTATCATAAAATCACATTGCCAGGGATTTCCAACCAGCTGCTTGCCACGACCCTTCAAACATCATCACCGTTCCATCCAATCCAACGGCAGCCCGTTTCACCCCTCGATATGTATCCACCATCTCCATGCTTCATATTCTGTCATCAGCTTACCAGGAAGAATTTTTCCTCAGGCCAAAGGCTCTTATATAGTCAGGGATATAGCAAACAGCCTGTTTCAATACAAATGTTATATGCTCTATAACGTATACTTTGGTTGGTTTTCCAGCTTCAGTCTCAACAACCCGCTCTAAACTGGTCAATATAATAGCAGGGATAAACCATCCAGGATATTATCTCTAAGCCATCCTTAAAAATCTCCACCAGCAACCGTAACTTAATGCGGATCTATATCTCTAAAGCTTGTACTTTCTGGACTGAAGAAGAAAAATAAAACCAAAATATGTGGATGTACAAGATGAGGGATGGACGACATCTGGATCTAGTGTTACGGGGGTCAGAGTTTCGTGAGGTGCAGGACTTAGCTTGCTTTGTGAACAGATCTGTGAAAGCCCATGTTCACAGTGGCTAAGTTCCGCTCCTCAGAGGTCCTCTCTCATCGGCAGTGGAGTGAGACTCTGAACATGATGGAGGGGTGAACAAACACTGTCGTTTGGAAGAGGAGGGGTCAGGCCAGGGTCTCATACAGGAAGGAAATACAGGAAATGTCCCATTGGGGAAACTAGTAACAATCTAATTGTGAACCATGCTCCCATTTTCAATCAGGGTGGTCAAGTCGAGGGGCACAGGCTTTGTGAAATGCCTCTCCCAAGAGAGAGTGTTTTTCTACTGTTTGTTTTTCAGTCCAGCCTGTTTATGTGCAATGTGTTTGTAATTTGTAAGGAAATTAAATATGAAGTATCATTACGTTATTATTTTATGTAGTTATGTCCACTCAGCGTAATCATTATTAGCAGCACATCTTGTCAAGCTCTACACTACTCTAAATACCCCCATTCATATTGTTCAAAAGGGTACAATGATGTTCAAAAGAACACAAGATAAACATTGTTTACACCATTCAAACTAATGAGGTTTCTCAAAACTGAATTAGAACTTTAAATCCAATTATCTATACATATTGAACCTTCTAGTCTCAAGCTTTCTACCTGTTGTGGAAACTGTAGATCTGTAGATGTAAGTATTATGATCATGACGACTGCTGTTCTTTCTGGAATCATTAAGCCAGATCTATATCTGGACAAAGGGACAGTTCTATCATGTGGTTGTGCCCCCCTGTGGTGAAAACAGAGCATTGCGAGTCACGGGGCTCAACCTCCAGTGCCTACTGAGCTGATAACAGTTTGACATAGTGAACACTGGCTCAGTTCAGCAGGAACCGGAGTTATGCCATCTATAGACAATTGAAAAACTGAAAAAATCGACGTAAGGCTTAAGATAATCTTGACAATCGACAAACTGAAAGCAATCAGCAATCAAGGCAAGACAGAAAGTTCCTGTTCGCCCCAGTCATGCCCTATAGATGACTCAAGCCCATGGAATGGAGGAATACTGCTCCTGTCATTTGTCCTCTAAATAGATTACAGGAGCAGAGTTTTTCCAGATGTATTTTCTCACAGAATGACTAGTTTTCTGTCTCAACTTCTATACGACTATCAAGATGTGCACAGTTTTCTTTTATTATTGTACAGTTTTAAAAGGAATAGTCCTTTTTCATGACATCAACAGCTTGCCCCCCCCAACCCCATGCCCCACTTAATGTCAATGATTAATTAAAAACCTTTTTCTCCATTGGTTTTTGCTTGTGTTTAGCTGCATTCAGTTTTATTTTATCCACATTACCTCCCCAGGAGACATTTATGAAGAGATTTTTTGAGTTGCAAGTCTCGCACCAAATATAACACTTTGCATTAGGCCAAAAGGCATATTCTTTGCCAAATTGTTTCCAGGTATATATGCATCTGCATTTAGGATGCATTATTCTGTATATATATATTTGGTCATTTGGGACATTGTTGTGGATTCACTACGATGTTTTTGATCCATACCCAATTGTCTCCCATCCCAGCTATTAAAATCTCCAGAGGCCTCATGGTCACATCCCTGAGCAGTTTCCTTCCTGTCTTCTAGGTCAGCTCACAGGGACAAATATTTCTGTTTTATTGGGTCATTAAGCAATAGAGTAAAAAAAACAATTACTTTGTATACCATTTGAATGAAGAAGAATATATCTATTTTGTGTTAACTCTGAAAATAAATCCAGATACTTAGGTCTATCAAAATAAATTTGTCAAATTTAAGTTTAATCTTAAATCAAATGTTAGAACGACAGACCTTACCTTGGTACTACGTATGTGAGACAGATGGTTAGTTAATCAAAATTCATGTCAACCCCTATTATTTCCACAAGACAGATTTTACTCCTAAACTAATTAAGCCTTTCCTACATTGAGAGTGAATACCTATGCAACACTTATGTTTTGCTTATTCATTTATAAAAGTAATATTCAGTATATATTTGTAGATTTTTATTTTCATTTTGACATCTTGGGATATTTTTTGTAGCTCAATCAGACAAAATCACAAATCCATATCAATTCCACTTTGTAATGCAACACAATGTAAAAAAAAGAAAGAAAAGAATGACAGTGAATATTTATGACAATCATGTGCAGTCTTTTTTTAAGATGTGTTTGATGACTGAGCTCTTTTTAGGAAGAGCATGCTATAGGATGGAGTGCAGCGCTGTCTGTTTCATAATCTGTGGGAATGTTAACACATAAATAGGCTTTGTTTTACAGAGGGTTTGGATATATCAAAGCTGCCTAGCCTCTACAGTCATGCAATGGCAGTTCTGTGGCTGCTGCGTTGAGTATGACTGGATCATCTAATTCCCATATACTCCTCTCCCTGAAAGAAGTCTCAGGGCAGAAAGAATCTGAATCCAGAATTCTTTAAACAGCCATTACAAACTTCAACTAACTTTTGCCACTAGCTAAAATAAATAGAAGTAATCAAAGCTTGTGAGCATGAAAAACATTACAATGAACAATGAACAAATTTACATTTGGTTTGATGTTACCTAGAGGTGATGTGGCAATTAAAAATAAATATGTTCACACAAAAATAAACACAAAATAATATTCCCGTCACACCGGCCTCCCGGGGTGTGGCAGTGCCAACCTCTCGGCTGTGCTCCTCCTCACCGGTGTATCAACCACCGGCATGGGAACGACGGCAGCAACACCCCTAAACCCTCGTGGGTTATTGTGCTGTGTGTTTCTTGTTTACGCCACGTAGTGTGCTTGTTCTTCTTCATATCATATAGACAGTCTGGTTTTGTGACTTATCCTGCACTTGGTGCTTTTTACCTCCACTTTACGCACATTACAGTACTCTATTGGCGCCAATCATCAATCAATATTTTTGCTGTCAACCATTTACATGCATAACAAAATGATTGGTAAAGAGACCTGAACCAAATCATTTTGCAGGCACTGAAAACCCAAAAAGTATTTCACAACATACTCTTAAAAACACAAATATCCATTTTGCATGTTTTTAGGGTATGTCTGTTCTTTTTTAAAAACAGGTTCTGTGTATCAAAACAGTAACATTTGGTTCACATTCAAACACCGTTCAAACCCCAGACCTTTTCATTACACAGTCAGGGTGAGTCTTTGTATTTTTATAGTGTATGGAGTCCATGAGTCAGAGAGACATGTGTGCACGGTGTGTGTACAAAAGATGGTGGTTGGGAAAACTTGGTCTCTCCCGTCTTTTGAAAACAGATCTGTACATGAATATGATACTAGTACTTGACAGATGGGATTTTCATTGCCTCTAGTACCATTGTTTTTCTGGAGACCTTTGCCTTTAAGCTTTATGTGCAAAGGCATAATAAAATGTTAATTTTATGCGAACATTTACCCTTAGTTTCTTTAAATGAAAAATGCAGAATGTACGGGGATACAATTTATTAATATATTTTTTTCGTTCAAAAATGTTGTCATATTGTATCTACAGACCTGTCTCATTGCAACAACTCTTCAAAATTTCTGGAGGCCATTTGCCAAGCCATTCTTTCTTTTCTACATTGCTCTTCAAACAAGTAAGTCATATGGGTCAACGCATGAGGGCATTCTCACACACCTGACTGCCTGTTAGCATTGCAAGAGTCGCTAGAGCATGATAATATCAATAAATCCTTGCTGACAATGCATCCCTGATCTGCGGATGATGCTGGCCAATTTGCATGACCCAATGGGGCTTCCCAGTCGTTTGTCAGCTAACGGCACAGTCAAGGTTAAAACCTTGAATCTGGTGTTCACCACCTGTTGCTTTTCAACAACTGTCTGTTCCGTGACTTGAATCATGTCTTTATCCTCAAGAATATCACTTGTTTTGTTGATATTCACAACCAATGCTTATATCGATTCCATACTTCCAAAATCAATAGACCAATATATTATTGAATGAAGTCAATAAGGAATTCTCACTTTTCCAGTACATGGAGGGTTTTAGTGAGTTGGCCCAAATAATTACAACTTTTTCAAATAAAATTGTAGGCAGCCTTAAAGGCTTAGTAAAACAGAACGGTGCATTTTGTAGAAGTGCCTTTGGCGGTGATCACTGTTTGGAATTTTCGGGGATATGCCTCCAATGGATTTACACGCTAGTATTTGGGCAGTTTCTCTCATTTGTCCTTGTAGATCCTTTGAAGCTCTGTCAGATAAGATGGGGAGCATCGGTGAACTGCAATCGTCAGGTTTCTACGCAGATGTTCAATGGGGTTCAAGTCTGGGGACATTTACAGACTTGTCCCAAAGCCACTCCAGCATTGTCTTGATACAGGTCATTGATATACATGCTGAAATATGAACCTTCCCCCCAGTTTGAGTTCCTGTGCATGTTGGATCAGGTTTTCTTCAAGGACCTTTCTGTATTTTGCTGCTGAGAAGCATCCCCATAGCATGATGATCCCACCACCATGCTTCACAATAGGGATGGTATTAGTGAGGTGATGAAGGTACCTTGTTCTTTTACTTAACTGCACTATGTGAAGCTTAGCATTCAGATTTTGGTCTAATCAGATCAGACCATCATTTCCGTCCTTCTGACGGCATGTCATGTGCCTTTTACTCAAAAGTGGCTTCTATCTAGCCACTCCACATCCTCAAATTCGCAGACGGCACTACCATCCTGGGTCTCATCTCCAACAATGATGAGACCGCTTACATAGAGGAGGTAAAGAACCTGGCTGCATGGTGCCAGGACAACAACCTCTCTCTCAACGTCTGCAAGACTAAAGAGATTATCGTGGACTACAGGAAGCTGTAGAGGAGGGGTCATGCCCCCATACACATCGGCTGTTATCTCCCCTCTGTGCAAGGCATCCACCATACATGATGCCTGAGGAAAGCACAGAACATCCAGGCCACCCAGGCTAAGGTCTGTTCACACTGTTGCCGTCTGGTAGACGCTACCAAAAATCGGGGAACACACTTCCAGACTCATAAACAGTTTTTTTTCCCTCAGGCCATAAGGCTCCTCAACCAGCAACACTGATCCATGATCATACTGATCACACACAAACTTTCCAGATGCTCTTTCAGGTACTTTTAATGGGTATTAGAATATTCCCTTGCATATACCAAAAAAATTATATATATATAAAAAAAATTTATGCTAGTTTACATTTTGATGTATATTACAGCCATACTTGCCATATCTATAATATTCAATACTACTACCAATATTGCTCCTAGTTTACAGTACTCTTTTTAAACTGCTGCTATGTACAGTGTTATGTATATTTTTGCTGTATTTTATTATTATTTTCTGTCTGGCTATATTTTTGCTTATATATTATTCTCCTTAACACTCACTATGTTGTTGTTGGGTGCCATGCCATAAGAATTTCATTGCGCAGGATGATACTGTGTTGTTTAGTGCATTTGACAAATAAACCTTGAAACTTGAAATCTGAAACTACCATAAAGGCCAGATTGATTATGTGCTGCAGAAATGGTTGTCCTTCTGGCGGGTGATACCATATCTGCAAAGAAACTCTGAAGCTCTGTAAGAGTTATTTACTCAACTCCCTTTTAAAAGTAACTAATTACAGTTAGTAGTTAAAGTTCCCATAAAGTAACTACTTACGTTACTTAGTTACTTGCTGTAGAAAGTATGGCATTAAGTTACTTAGTTACTTTTAGATAAGTCCTTTGATTCTATATTCACGTGTTGGTCACTTATGCCCAGAAGGCAAACATTTAATGAGATATTGTATAATTACATAGTCAGGTATTGCATAGTCAGTGTCAGTAACCAGCATATTACATTATCATGATATCATTATACAGCAAGAGCGACCAATCCTACTATCTGAAACAATCAGAAACAATATGTGCATTTAGTTCTTAAATTAAGAATCTCTTAAATTAATTATTTTGTATTGCAAAATGTATTTATTACTGGATTATAATGTACATAATCCAATAATATTTCATGACTTTATTCAGAGGTAAATAATTACAAAAATCTCTTTTGAAATGATTCAGGATAATCGCGTTTAGAAACAGAGCATGTATTTACATGTTCATTTGCGATTAACGTTGGTTGTCCAACAGAGGAAAAGATTTGGGATCGAACTTTGGTTGTGCAAAAAGCAAGATATTCCACCAAAACATAACAGCAACCCCGGTAATTGGTTATAGGCGAGGGAAATAATGAAGTTGTCGAAATAGTAAACTGCTTCCCAAACCTGAATCGCGCAGCTCAGCCTTCTGGTGCACAAATCTCTTGTCGAATCTACATATCGATTTGAAATAAATGGAGGGTGCGTGGCTTTGGTAGGTGTATCGTGTACTTTAGGAGGACGTGCTTGGGCTGCCATCGTTACATCGTTTTGTTCCCACAAAACGTGTTTTCTATTTGTCATTATGAGTAATTGTCCGCAGATTTGATGGCGAAAAATATATAATTAATCAAGCATAAATTAAGTCCATAATACAACAAAATGTGGAGAAGTGAAGGGGTCTGGCTGAATACTTACCGAAAGCATTGTATAAATCCTGCTCCCTCCACAGTCCTACATTAGAGAGAACTGTAATGAATGCACAACTGTTGTCCTTCATGGAGACAAAAGTGCACTGAAATTTGTTTAAGACTTGTGACATCAATAGCTCTGGGACTGCATGCTTGGGCAATCAGAAAGGCTCTACCTCGTGTCTTCTTAAGTCAGTGAAAGGACCCTAACCAGAACCCCTACTGCGTTATGTGAACAGACATACCATCCTTTTGTCATAGAACGTTGGTTTCATTAGAAGACACACCAGTGAGCCCAGAAGACACAAGCTGGTTTTGTTCACAGGTCTTTTTTGTGTGCTTTATGCACACCTCATCAGGCATCAGAGTGAATCATCATCAGCCTTCCAAATAGACCTGTTTTCTATGTCTTACTTTTTACCGTCTGTTATCCATTCCTGGACTTTAAGCCTGACTCAACAAGAGACTGAGTCACACACACACATACACACAACACCCCGCCAAGGCCAATGTAGACGCCTAATCCGCATGGCATGATGGGAACAACAGACCCTGCGTGACCACACGGCACTACAGGGGCTTTCGTTCCATACTTCACTGAAGTCCTGGCACAGCCTTTTAGACTCTTTATGCTCACACACACACACACACACTCACACACAAGCACACATGCCACCCACAACCATCACTGAAGTGCTATGAAAACAAAATATCTTATACCTAGACTTACTGTTTCAGACTGTGATGTCGCTGTGTGTTTAGAGTTGGCGGGATTGAGAGCCCTGAACTGTATTGAAACGCTGATGTCATAATTCGATGTTGCTTCATAATCAGGAACCCTAAATGTTTTTTTTCCAGACATTGTCATCGAGCAAACACAGCAAAAGTGGTGGCCAAGGTAGGATTCTATGTAGAGTTTGTTACTTTAGACATGGAATGTCAAACATAATCGTAGTAATTTCTATTATATACAACCCTGTTTCCAAAACAGGCTGCGTAAAATGCAATTAAAAACAGAATGCAATGACTTAGTGCAAATCACTTATCCATATATTTAATTGAAAATAGTACAAAGACAATATATCAAATGTTGAAACTGTAAAATGTTATTGTTCTTGGAAAAAATCATGCACATTTTGAATTTGATGCCAGAAACATGTTTAAAAAAAGGGGGCATGTGTACCATTGTGTTGCATCACATCTTCTTTTAACAACACTCAGTAGGCGTTTGGGAACTGAAGAGACCATTTGCTGTAGCTTTGAAAATGAAATGTATTCCCATTCTTGCTTGATATAGGATTTTAGCTGCTCAACAGCTCGGGGTCTCCATTGTCATATTTTTCGTTTCATAATGTGCCAAATGTTTTCAGTGGGTGACAGGTCTGGACTGCAGGCACGCCAGTTTAGCACCCGGACTCTTTTACTACGGAGCCATGCTGTTGAAATATGTGCAGAATGTGGTTTGGCATTGTCTTCCTGAAATAAACAAGACCTTCGCTGAAAAAGACATTGTGGATGGCAGCATATGTTGGACCAAAACCTGTATATATTGTTCAGCATTAATGGTGCCTTCACAGATGTGCAAGTCACCCATGCCATCTGCACTAATGCACCGCCATACCATCACTTCTTATCAGCACACTTTGAACTGTGTGCTGATAAGAAGCTGGTTGGTCCCTCTCTTTAGTCCAGAGGACGCGGCATCCATGACTCCCAAAAATAATTTCAAATTTTGATTCATCAGACCACAGTAAATTATGCACTCTGCCTCAGTCCATCTTAAATGAGCTCGGGCCCAGAGAAGGCAGCGGCGGTTCTGAATCTTGCTTATGCCAAGTCCCAAGAAATAGCAACAGTTAAATCATGCATATATATTGAACTAACATTCCTTGTAATAACTAAGAATACACCCAGTTCCTACACTTATATATGGTTTCTTTGCCAGGTAGAATTTTAACTTGCATTTGTGGATGCAGCGACGTACTGTGTTCACAGACAATGGTTTTTGGAAGTGTTCCTGAGCCCATGCAGTGATGTCCACTACGGAATCGTGTCTGTTTTTAATGCAGTGCTGCCTGAGGGTCAGAATATCACAGCTATCCAATATTGGTTTCCGGCCTTGTCCCTTGTGTACAGAGATTTCTCTGGATTCTCTGAATCTTTTAATGATATTATGTATCGTAGATAATGAGATCCCCAAACTCTTTGCAATTTTATGTTGAGAAACATTATTTGTGAATTGTTGCACTATTTACTTGCACAGTCTTTCACAGAGTGATGAACCCCTCCCCATCTTCACTTCTGACAGGCCCATCCTCTCTGGAATGATCTTTTAATGACCAATCATGTTACTGACCTGTTGCCAATTGACCTAATTAGTTTTGTGATATTCCATCAGTTTTAGTGTTTTAGCATTACACAACTTTTCCAGTCTTTTGTTGCCTCTGTCCCAACTTTTTTGAAATATCGCTGGTATCAAATTCAAAGTGGGCATATATTTTTCAAGAAACAATAAAATGTTTTAGTTTCTACAAGTTTCTATTGAATATAGGATTGAAATGATTTGCACATCATTGCATTCTGTTTTTATTTACATTTTACACAGTGTCCCAACTTTTTTGGAAACAAGGTTGTAATTTAAATCCGGGTGGGGGGGTTGCAGAAGCAGTGTAAACGTGTGTTTGTGACTAGTTTACAGATACAACACACAACTACACCTCAAAGATAATCTAAACACTAATTTATGTTAACATACTGTACCTATAATTTACATAATTTACAGTATTTATCTTTCATTTTATAAATGGCTAGGAGTAAACGAGGGCTCTCTTTAATAATGAGATCCATCACCCTCATGTTATTTATTTGTGTATTCATTTCATTTGGCTTTCATGAGAGAGCATAGGCTTTGATGATCAGAGTGTTTGAGCTTCTTGCTGATCTTCAGTATGTTGGGCAGTAGCCATAAATACTTACACTGCATGAAGTTATTGTTATGTGAGCATTGCATGCTTTCTGAGTGCAGCTGTATACATGGACTTCTGGGGTTTCTGACAATAAAGGCAAACCATTATAACATGACCTCAGTAAAATAGTAATTTCCTACTCTATTAATGTAACTCTTTCAGGAAGGAGTCGGACAGAGATACTGCTCATACAACCTTAGAGACAAACAATAACAACAGATTAAACTTATTTGGGACAAGAGATCTGCAGAAAAAAAGGCAGTAATACAATATAATGTAATATCAACACCACTTGAAGTATTGTCAATGTAATACTTTTAGGTTTGCCTCCCTGATAGTTGTCTTCATTTAAACGTATTAACTCTGTATCTTGTGCTCTAATTATATGGGGTCTCTGCAATTTACTATTATTTCCCCTGAGATCATCCAACGATGTGTAGACTGTATTGAATTACAAAAAAAATAATCAAAAGCCTACATTATACTAACTGACAATGAGTCACTGTAACAAACAGATTTTTGTGAGAATCACATTTCAGAGGTTTCAAATAAAGCTGCAATGCAGATAGCCAGAGTTTTCAAAGTGGTGGCAACTGCCACGCTGTGGTGATGTTAAATCATCCTCGCATTGCACCATTAAAATTGTGACTCGCGAGAAATAGCTTACAAAACCTCAAAAACGACGTAAGTTCAAGTTTAAAATAGTACAAACCAAAATATACTACATCCAGTGGCCACATGCTTCTTCTCATGAATACTACAGGACACCACTGAGCCTAACTACATTTGACTGTAATGAGAACAAATGTCTCTTTTCTAATGGCTCTTGGTGAACGTAGGAAACCGAATCAGATTGGTGAAAAGAGTCATTCATTTGCCTCCACGATTTGCTTACATTATTTGCTTAAAGAATGATTATTTACAGATGAGTTACACAATTATTCACTAAAGATTGCATATCCACACTGTTGAAACAATCAATAGTGGGGAGCCCGCACCTTTGTGTTTCATCTCCATTTTGCATTGAAAATTAAAATTTCAGTGTGGTCACGTTAAGAAAAAGCATCTAATAATTAGGTCATGCAGCCTATTTGAACGTAAACGGTCTAAAGTAACAGTAGCCTGCTACTTTGGCTATACATAAGAGATTTGTACATTTTCATTGTTCTGATATTATTCTGATATTATAAGGGTTTTGAAAAAACAAAAACGTTCAGGAACTAATGAGCCGGCTCTTATGTGAACCGAGACTAATTATAAATCACTATTTGACTTTACAAGTCCAGCGTGCAGCTGAACATTTTTTTTCAGTTTTAGTTTCAAGGTTTATTTGTAAAATGCACCGAACAACACAGCGTCATCCTGCACAATGAAATTCTTATGACATGGCACCCAAAAACTAAGTAGTGAGAGTTAAGTAGAAAAATATATAAGCAAAAATATAGCCAGACAAAAAAATTATAATAAAATAAAGCAAAAATATACATGACACTGCACACTAGCAGCAGAAAAGAGTACTGTAAACTAACAGCAATCTGGGTAGTATTATTGAACATTTATACATGGCAAGTATGGCAATAATATGAATAACAGTGTAAACTAGCAGCAATTGGTAGAGTTATTGAATATTATAGATACATATGAGTATAATAAGCTTATGAATCATGGCATAGCACACTACAACTACGTAGTGAGAATTTAAGAAGAAAAATGTATACACAGCAAAAATATATCAAGAAGAAAAAACAATATTATACATAACACAGTACATAGCAGCAGTTTAAAAAGAGTACTGTAAACTAGAAGCAATATTGGTAGTAGTATTGAGTGTTATATATATGGCAAGTATGGCAATAATATAAATAAAAAATGTAAACTAGCATCAGTTTTTGAAAGAGTAGGATTGGGAGTATGAACAGTATGATAGAAGTATTGAGTATTATAGATACATATGAGTGGTACATGCTAGGGAATATCCTAATGCCCATTAAAAGTACCTGAAAGAGCATCTGGAAAGTTTGTGTGTGATCAGTATGATCATGGATAAGTGTTGCTGGTTGAGGAGCCTTATGGCCTGAGGGAAAAAAACTGTTTTTGAGTCTGGAAGTGCGTGCCCCGATGATCTGGTAGCGTCTACCAGATGGCAGCAGTGTGAATAAACCAGAGCCAGGGTGGCTGTGATCTTTGATAATGTGCCATGCTTTCTTCAGGCATCGTGTATGGTAGGATGCCTTGCACAGAGGGGAAATGGCAGACGATGATGCGCTCTGCAGACTTTACTACCCTCCGGAGAGACTTGCGGTCTGCAGCGGAGCAGCTGCCGTACCAGGCAGTAATGCAGCCTGAGAGGATGCTTTCAATGGTAGACCTGTAGAGAGTTTTTACAGACATGCCAAATTTCTTGAGTCTCCTCAGGAAGTATAGTCATTTTTGGGCAGTTTTCACTGCTGAGGTCATCTTTGATAAACACACCAAGAAACTTGAATTCGGACTCTCCACTCAAGAGAGAGGTTGTTGTCCTGGCACCATGTAGCCAGCTTCTTTACTTCCTCTCTGTAAGCGGTCTCATCGTTGTCGGATATGAGACCTAGGATGGTAGTGTTGTCTGTGAATTTGAGGATGATGTTGGAGTTGTGTGGCCACGCAGTCATGCGTGAACAGGGAGTACAGGAGGGGACTGAGTACGCAGCCCTGTGGGGCTCCAGTGCTTAGGGTCAGTGTAGAGGAGGTGAGGTTGCACATTCTCACCACCTGGGGTCTGCCTGTCAGGAAGTCCAGGATCCAATTGCAGAGAGAGGTGTTAAGTCCCAGGGTCATGAGCTTAGGAACAAGCTTGGTGGGCATAATGTGTTGTATTGTGAGCAGTATGATGTTGAGAGGGAAATGTTGTATGGGAAGGTTAGAGAGAAGGGTAGGAAGTGGGATGTAGAGGGGTTGCTGGGGGGTGGGTGGGGTGGTGGCATGGGCTGTCTCAATTTCTCAGGGAGACAGGTTTGAGCAAGAGGATATGATGTAGGTAGGCTGTGACCGGCCTCACACTCCGGTACAGTAGGTGGCAGTATATGCACCCTTCAATTGGATGCGCTCTGCCAACAAATTACAAGAAGAAGAACAAAAAGAAGAAGAAGAATCCTGCGTGGTGTAGATTGGCAACCTTGCCGCACCAATCAGCATAGCCCTTTTCAATTCTTCCGCTGACGAGAACACTTTCAAACATTTGGCGGTTGGCTGGGATTTGTTTTGTGTCTCTTTTTGCAACCAGCTACGATAGCTAGCCAATTTGGACGGGAAAAACTAGTTAACTTTTAAATAATTTAAAATGGATTCAGCTATGACGAACATTCTTGTTGGGCTTTCAGTCAACATCCAAAGAAGCGATGGTAAGCATTGTATCAAGCTAGCTGACGCTAATCCATGTTAACGAACTACGAGCTAGCTAGCTATAATTGTTTCTCAAATATTTTAATAGCTATAGCATAGCACAGTACTGTATGGTAGTACCTAACATAAATGTTCAACTCAGGTCCTGGTGGGTCGAAACTTTACTAGTGTTTTGTTTCTGCTGTAGTTAGCTACTGTAACGTTATGTGAGGTCTGAACCACATTACTTACTTGAACGACCTTGGACGTCACTAGCCTATAGTGAAGTGATGACGTGCATATTCTGAACGACTTATTCTTTTTGAACCACTCTTTGGAGTGTCATGGTGCTTTTTGATAGCTGACTGCATTAAGTTCTACAGTCAGGAAGTTGTCAGGATTTGTATACCATCCTGGCTCAGTTATATGAAAGGCCACGTGCGTACTGCACAGAGAAAAATAAATCAAGCTGCTTAGGCAGCATAAAAATACATGGAAATAACGGATTGCTAATAGAAGAGGTGTTGAGAGACCAATTTGGTTGCACCCTTTTCTGTGGTATTAAAATCCCAATGCCCTAGATTTAGATTTTAAATTGCTGTACGTCTGGTGCTGTCGAATGAGATGTGAACTGTTTTCTCCTGACTCTCAAGTCACTTCATATCCTATGGCACTTTATTCTATTTACATAAATTTTTTTAATTAACCTGTATGTAATCAGGTAAGCCGTTCTCATTACAATGACGACCTGGCTAAAGGTAATAACAATTGCAAGGCACCACTTAGTTCTACTTGTATATTTTCTGCCCTCTTCTATTTGCTCGTCTGGTTAGATGCTAAATGCATTTCGTTGTACTGTACTTGTTCAATGACAAATTTGAATCTAATCTTAGTTACAGCCAGGAACACAAGGTACAATGGAGTATGCAAGAGATGAATTTACCCAATGAGTTTCACCATAGCAGGTAGCCATAGCAGGTGATACAAATGATACAGACTGAAGGTGCATTGTTCCTCACCATATGAAATGAAATATTAATAATACATACGTATGGATAAGGCGCAAGCAGGTGCAGTGAATAGGTAGGAGCTCAGATAGTTTGGTTTGAAAGGAGTGAAAAAACTGTCATGTTTGAGGGTCTGCTGTAATTCCTTCCAATAATTGGTAGCAGGAAATTGAAAAGAATGAAGGCCAAAGAAAGTGTTTACTTTGGAAATGACTGGAGTGAGATACCTGCCAGCGTGCATAGTTTTATTGTCTAGGCCGAGATTGAGGTGTAGGCAGAGGGAAAGTGGGCATTTGCCTAGGAGAGACTTAATTTGGTACCAGTGAGTTTGGTTTTGTGTATGCAGCAAGGGGCCAGTTTACCAAAGCGTAAAGATCAGTGGTGGGTATTAAAAGGCGCTCTGGTGACAAGTGTTGTGATAAAATGAATGTAATTTATAGGTGACAGTTAGCAGCAACCCTGTCAATTACATTACCAAAGTCTAAAACTGACTGGATGGTATTTTTAAGTGTTTTTCAGCATGGGTGAAGGAGGTTTTGTTGTGAAACAAACAGGCAACAAATTCTAGATTTGATTTCATATTAGAAGTGGCTAATGTAGTTCTGGAAATAGGGCACGGTCTGCCCAGATACGGAGATACTTGTATATATTGGCATACTCTCTCTCAGAGCTTGAGTATTTTTACTGAGTAGTTTGAGCTCAATGACAGTGGTTTGTATGTTGAAGGGTAGTCAGCATGGTGTTTAACTGGTGCCAGATGTGTAAAGGTGAATGACGTCACCAGCAGCAGGTGTAATATTTCTTATGCATACAGAGAATACGGTTGCCTTAGCCATCGAAACCTGAGGAATTACCACTGAACCAGCAAGAGGTATAGACAGCCGGCCCTCAGATTAGTTTTTGAACCAGGCAAGGCAGTTCTGAGTACCTCAGGCTACTGAGTCTATTGATTAGAATGTGGTAATAAACAGAATCAAATGGCTTAGAATTCAAAGAATCAAAGGGGTTAGTTTTCATAATTTTTGCCATTGCGTTTGAATTTACATTGGCATGTTCAAGACGTGCCACCTAGGATTGTGGCCGTCAATCAGGGAAATTTTCATGCAATATGTTCGCCATGCAACAGAATCTTAATACAGTTCCGACACAATTGACTTCACACTTGCAAAACTCTGGGGAGCTCTTTCAAAAATGTGGCACGCGCTACCTCGGAAGGTGGCGTCTCAAGCTATCGATATCTCCATGTTTGCACAACAAAATAATTCAGGGACTCAAGTCTTCTTCGCTATGTCTTGGAAAGTTTTTAGTAAATATAAACAAACTCAAAGGCTTTGTCCAGGTCAAGCTGCATTGCCAATCTTGCCCTAATCATCATGATTTATTTATCCTCTTCCCTTTACCTGTAACTAAAATGAAATAATTATAAAGTACTCCTTGTATGCAGTTAATTTGTATATAAGTGAAAAGCATCACATAATGATTAAAATGTAAATCTCAAATGTGGTACAGGAATCAATTAATGTATTCCTAAATGTCAGTGGACACACCTGTTAATTGTAGAACCAAAAAATACAATGAGCCTCTACTCAATAAACTTGGGAATTAATTGTTTGTTGAAATCCTCAAACAATGTGCTCCTCACCATCGCAGCAGTCAGTCGTTCACAATAATCTGGATGGGACTTTATTAGAACCTTGTTAGTTACCAAGAAATACTCTTTACTTGTATGCATTGCGGATGTATAACTTTGTCACAAACAACAGCAATATGCTGCCTATGTTGAACTAGGTGTGAACGGGAGGCTTGTAGAATCAAGTTTTCAGTTTGCTTGTAGGGGGTCATTGAACTAAATTATTTGATGTATTTGTGAAAGAGTTGGTGAAAAGAGAACCACCCAATTGCTTGCTTGACCTGTTTGGTGGGGGTAGATTAAAGCATTGATTGACCTATTTGAAGAATAGTGGTCTTGCTGACCGTTGTGTTTCTGGCCTCCCTGACCAGAGTGGACTAACTTAGTCCTGTATCGAAGTAAACTAAATTAAAGTAACTTTTTTGCTAGCTGTCTACACATTCAGTATCAGTTTGCTAACTTGAGTTATTATAACACAGACGAACATATAGCTAGAAAACATAAGCTAGATAGAGGAAATTGTTATTCTTTATTTCTCCATCAGAGGAAATTTTTCACTATGACCTTTTGTAGAAGAAATAGCTAACTAATATTAGCTGGCTGGTCCTAGTCCAGGGCATTGATGTGACATAACATTAGCTAAACAGTTGTGCTACGTGACTGATGTCTGTGTTTACAGGGCGAGTACATCCCGCAAACGTCAAATCTGTTGATTCCACAAAATCTTCTGTGATGGTCGAATGGTTTGAGAAATCTGTATGCAGGGGAAAGGAGGTAAGTGCTCCAACAAGAGACCTGGTACTTTAGTTATGTTTTATATTTAAATTATTATTGCTGAGTTTACTTGTTCTTGTTTGATCTTAAGTTGAGTTGGGATCATGTTGTTAGATTAGCTGTCAACAACACTGAGTCACCAAGGTTTGATCAATTTATACTTTTTATAAAAAACGTTCCAACTTCCAAAAATGTCCCTGTTCTATTGCTCGGCTGAACTTGGATCAGCGTTCTCTTTTCTGCAGACCGTAGATCCTCAAAGCGTAGTGATGTTTTCATGCGTGTGGGAACAACTGGTGTACGGATGTATTTATTTCCTATTGAAATATATGCAGACCCACCAGATGACTTGGCTCTAAATAGGCATCTGGCTGTAAATGTAATGCAATCAGTTTCACTGGGGCTTTGACCTTGCCTGGGATGTTAATAGTGCTCAGGATGACGTCCTTATTTAAAAGTGAAATCCAACAGAAATGTTGCTAAGATACTAGAATTTTTTTGTAAATATCACTGACAACACTCTTGTTTTAGCATGTATGTTTTTACGGGACGCAAATTTTCACTTCCCGCCACAGTGGCAGATAGGTTTGGCAAAGTTGAATGCAAGTGCAAAAATGTAGCTGCATTTGGCTTTGTCACAATTGCCATTGGTTTCTAGGTAGTCTCTCTGATCAGTTTCCTACATGCACGGTCAATAATTGTGTTGAATGTGAAAACTGAAAAGAGCTAAAAAAAAAAATTAAAATTGTGGAAACTTAAAAGTACCTACTGAATAATAATATTGTTGAATATTTTTAATATTCTCTTGTCATAACTCATGATCCCCGAACCTCACTTTTGTGATACCATGCTCCCAATCAGTTGTTAAACTCTCACAGAGAAATGTATGATCTTTTATTGCCGAACAATCTCACCTTGGGATAGATGAGTTGATCTGTGGAGGGTTGAAGTACAGGGCTATTGGGTTAACAACGGACACTATACCAGTGAATGATGGTTGGCTAGGGAGATTGTTTTCACTCTGTCTCCAAATTGGTTGATCCGGATTAGTCTGGCAAATAATATTGTTCTTATTCCTATTCGCTGGATTAGTGTCCGGAAAGTGTTCCTTTGATCTTGCGGCTCGAAGGTCCTTCATGAAGGGGCAGTACCCTCAAACGGCAGCTTTTTATTGAAAGTGTGAAAATCTGCTGGTTTACGCTGGACCCCTCCAGCCTTTAGCAAATGAAAATATGCAGGCCAATCAGGTAGCAAAGATTTATAAGAAAAACAGAAAAGATAAGAAAAAGAGCTTCCATATAATCTCTGAGAAAAATGGATAGAGGAGGTGGAAAGCTTTGCTTTCTTCTTTAGACAATATAAATGAGTTGCTGGGGGAAAATTAAAGAACCTTCAAATCCACACAATTACTAAGGAAATATCCTGATCAGCCATAACATTATGACCACCTGCCTAATATTGTGTAGGTCCCCCTTTTGCCACCAAAACAGGCCTGACCCGTCGAGGCATGGACTCTAGACCTCTAAAGGTGTGTTGCGGTATCTGGCACCAAGACGTTAGCAGCAGATCCTGTAAGTTGCGAGGTGGGGCCTCCATGGATCGGACTTGTTTGTCCAGCACATCCCACAGATGCTCGATTGGATTGAGATCTAGGGAATTTGGAGGCCAAGGCAACACCTTGAACTCGTTGTGTTCCTCAAACCTTTCCAGAACCATTTTTGCTTTGTGGCAGGGCGCATTATCCTGCTGAAAGAGGCCAATGCCATCAGGGAAATACCGTTGCTATGAAAGGTTGCACGTGGTCTGCAACAATGCTCAGATTGGCGGTACATGTCAAAGTAACATACACATGAATGGCAGGACCCATGGTTTCCCAGCAGAACATTGCCCAAAGCATCACAATGCCTCCACCGGCTTGCCTTCTTCCCATAGTGCGTCCTGGTGCCATGTGTTCTCTAGGTACGCGACGCACACGCACCTGGCCATCCACGTGATGCAAAAGGAAACGTGATTCATAAGACCAGGCCACCTTCTTCCATTGCTCTGTGGTCCAGTTCTGCTGCTCACGTGCCCATTGTAGGCGCTTTCGGCAGTGGACAGGGGTCAGCAGGGGCACCCTGACTGGTCTGTGGCTATGCAGCCCCATATGCAACAAACTGCAATGCACTGTGTGTTCTGACACCTTTCTGTCAGTACATGCATTAACTTTTTCATCAATTTCAGCTACAGTAGCTCGTCTGTTGGATCGTTCCACACGGGCCAGCCTTCGCTCCCCACGCGCATCAATGAGCCTTGGCCGCCCATGACCCTGTCGCCAGTTCACCACTTTTCGTTCCTTGGACTACTTTTGATAGATACTGACCACTGCAGACCGGGAATACCCCACAAGGGCTGCAGTTTTGGAAATGCTCTGACCCAGTCATCTAGCCATCACAATTTGGCCCTTGTCAAAGTCGCTCAGATCCTTAAGGTTGTCTGTTTTTTTCTGCTTCTAACACATCAACTTTGAGGACAGAATGTTGACTTGCTGCCTAATATATCCCACCCACTGACAGGTGCCATGATAAGGAGATTATCAGTGTTATTCACTTCACCCGTTAGTGGTCATAATGTTATGGCTGATATATTATTATTGTATATTATTTTTATCCTGAACTGTTCTTCAACATTTTCTAATAATGATATTGAGGCAACAACTTTAAAGAACACAAATGTCTATTTAGTAAGTAGATGGTACCGTTTGATGTGTCTCCTGAATGCATTACTGACGATTTCTACTGACGTTTTTCTGAAAACCGCTATCATGCATATGAAATGTGGCACCACGAAAGTACAGCATATTTGTCTGTAAGAGGATGTGAAAGCTTTCTAAATGTTGACAGGAAACTATCTCTTCCGTCTGTGAAGAATTACCTAGTAATGGTTGCCGGATGTCCATCACTAGTCAAACAAAAGTCACAATCTAATCTTGAGCAGCATGCATCCATGCTTAGCTTCCTGCATTCAGACAACTTTATCCTAGAATATGAATTTACAGTTTATAAATACTACCAAGATATTAAGTAGAAAGAAAGCACAAAATAAACTATATAAAAAAAACAATGCTGTAGTACAAGTCTTCAACATTCATAATTCTCAGGGAAAATATACTGAGCATTCTGTGCCAAAACAGATTCATCAAAACGAATGACAGATGCTCTATTTTTGCACTTTGAAAAATATTATTTTTAGAGGGAGGGGCCTTGATGTACTGTGTAAAATGAGACTATTTAAAAAAAAAAGTTAGTGGTTGTATTCAATAGTTTTTTTAATAATTAGCTAACATTAATCACATCTCAACTTGAGATCAAACAAGAATGAGTTCAGTGTGGTCAGTATCTTAGAGAGAAACGCATGTAATTTTGCGTTATTTAGTGCTGATACATATTTTAGGCACAAGCAACAATGACAAATTACTGAAATACCAAGCTTTTTTTAAGTAATAAAATTGCTAGCTGTGCCATGTGCTGCAGTTGAATGCTTGATGACATGGCTATTACTGATTCTGCCTTTCACTCTAGCTTGAATTGAGTGAGATATTGTCCCTGAACAAAGAGCTTTTTGAGCACATGAAGTTAGCATCTACATCAGCTCCAGCATCAGAGAAGGTAAGCATTCATTTTAACGGTTGGGCCTAAGATGGCAAGGATCAAAGTGCATTCTTCAAATTGAGAGTGTATATGTCACAAGCAATATTTGTAAGATATATGCTTTTATTTTTTGCAGAAATATGAAAGCCGTCTCCGTTCATCCAGGATCCCGGCTCCTTCCGCTCGTAAGTGAAATGTCCTGAAAATATTACTTGTATATTTTAGATATTTGTTCTTCATTAATATAGCGGGCTGTGTTGATGACGGTGTGCTTATGTAATGGTTTATCATGGATGTTTCTTCCATAAGCTTCTTTTCCAGAAGTGCCTCCTGAGGAGACAGGTTTGCATGATCCTCTTTAGTCAAATCAAATGCTAAATCACTCTTTAAGATGAAGTCACGTCCTTAGGCCTGTTTGCCTGCACACTTAGCTGGGTTTGAAGGTAACATTACAGTGGCCAATACACTATAATCACTGGTGCACAATATTTTTCTCTGGTGGGGTCGCTTAAAAACATGAGACAGTATGCATTTGATTATATTTTTGGTTGATAATTACTAGTCATATTTTGAAGATGAGTATCATATCGTTTGTTTATGGAATATTAAAAAAAACAATTTGCTCCATATGTGATGGTATTAAACTGTCTCCAGCTGCCTTTAAGACAGCCATACCCAATCTGATATTTTTGTTTTAATTTGTTTGCCAATTTTAAATGTTTGCCAATTGGTCGTTTACCTGATCCACTCTTGAAAAAGCAGCCAATGGGGGTTTTCTTAATTAAAATGGGGTTTGTTGGTGGTCATGGTCAGGGACGTTGTGAAGGGTGACATTGGCTAGTCATCGGACAGAATAAAAAAGAAATTGACACCCCTCCCCATCTTGATAATTTTTAAGACAATTACTTTAAATTCTAGACATTTATCCATAGTGCTGACTAGACAAATGTTTGTGATTTTAAGGTGAATTTCCTGCATTTAGAAGGGAAAAAAATCCCATGGAGCTGAGAACAACTGCTCTGCAAACATAGGATGAAATTATTCTTGCAACAAATTGTTCAGATAACAACCCATCTGCAAAATTTTACAGATATCATGTCCTATAATATAATTTACATTTGAGTCATTTATCAGACACCTTTATCCAGTGCAACTTGTTGATACATACAGTGCATTGGGACAGTATTCAGACCCCTTCACTTTTTCCACATTTTGCTGCGTTACAGCCTTTTTGTTAAATATATTAAATACATCAATCTACACACAATACTGCATATAAAATCTTTACCCTTGCATAAGATCTTTACCCTTGCATAAAATTCATCCGGTGCACCAAACCAGGTGCAAATGATTACTAAATCATTAGATTTACTTGGGAGGGTCTAGCCTTCCATAAAGGTTAGAAATGTGGTCTTTTTTGGTCTTAACCATATGTGTGTGGTTACACATCACGCCAATATCCAAAGACCTAAGTCCCTCAGAAGAAAGATTAATGAAACCCATTGGTCTGAGATGGGTTATGAAACCATTTACAATTTTCCAAGCAGTTTGAAGCACCTCATTCCATTCTGTGACTGATCATCTACAAATGGAAAAAATCTCCCCCAACTATCTACATAGGAGAGGTCTTCTTACAAAGTGCATGAATCCATTGTCAGAAAGGGACTGAACCAACTTGGCCTACATGGGGGTTGAAAAAACTAAAGAATATCAAGACCATGTGCTCTGGACAGATGAGTCAAGGTGGAGCTGTTTGTCCACCATGCCAGATGCCATCTTTGGGGAAAACCAAACATGTCATACCAACCTAAATGCATGGATTTAGTGGCATTATGTTTTGTGTAGTGTATTAAAGAGTGGGCATAAATCCCTCGCAGTCGATGTAAAAGACTGATAGACAGTTACAAGAAACACCTACATTAAGTTCAGCCAGAAAGAGCAACACCAGCTCTTGTAGCCAGGGTGTACTTATTTTTTCTGGCTAGCTGGATGTGAGATGCAACAAAATGCCCATCCTTAATGCAACAAAATGCCCATCACTGCTAGCTAGTATCACTAGACCATTCTGCCCAAACTCCCAGGGACAATGTTTTTAAGAGCTCATTGGCTAATTTTATTCTTGTTTGTTAATAGGTGTTTCAGCGTGTGCTTTCTGATGTGGAGATTACCATAATCTATGAAAAATGTTCACCTAATTTCTGATTTTATTTTATTTGTAAAGCCAGGCTTTAATGCAATGTTCTTCATTGGGCAGGCTGTAAAAATGGTTTTGGTGATTTGCCTAAGAGGCTTCATGGCAGAAAAAACTGGCATGTGTTTTGGCAGTTTACACAAACCTGAAACAACCTCTTGAAATAGGCATCAAAATGGTTCCCAAAGCTGCTGTTTGCGTTTTCCTTTTTAATAGGATTGTTTCCTCCTCTTTTCTGTTGTACAGTTTGCATGTGCTGTGAATGCCATTGATTACAGCATGCCTGATTCTCCAGCTAAAACAGAACGCACCTTGATTAGTGGTGATGTAAATCCGCTGTTCAGTAGGCCTATATTTACTGTGGGTTTTTTTGTATTGGGATCACTGGGATGGTGATTAATAGTTAGTAATTTCATAGTTACTAATTTCATCATTCAACTGTATGTGCTAAATGTAGTCTTTTCCCTCTCAGTTCCACTTCCCCGAAAGTCGACACGGCAGACGTGTGTGTTCCGAGCCCCTGCTCCTGTCACAGAGCCTGCTGCTAAGTCCAAGCATGATTCTCCTCCCGACTATCCACCAACTGTCCTCAAGGCTTCAGGTGTGTATTCTGAATTGGTGGAATGAAGGCCACCCAGCTTCCAGCTCAATTTGTGCTCACTTTGGTTTGCCATGAAAATAAGTGCCAAGGAGTTGGCATTATGGGATATAATGGCACACAGGCTATATCATTTATATATATCTCTACCCTATGAAATATCCACTGAGACCTCTTGACAATCATTTGTCCTTGTCATGCTTAATTTTCTAGGGGTGCCCAATCGAGAGGGGAAGAGACATGATCAAAGACACACCACTGCCCTGCCTCAAGTCACTGAGGCGCTGAAGGAGAATGAAGCCAAGAGCCTCTCTGCGTTCACCTCAGGTATGCTTTATGCTGCTTTTCCACTGCATGGTACCAGCTCGACTCACCTCGCCTTTTCTGCTTTTCTATTCGGCAAAAGTTAGGATCGTACCTGGTACCAGATACATTTTTTAGTACCTGCTCCGTCGAGGTTCCAAGCGAACTGAGGCGATACCAAAAGGTGACGTGAAAACACAGAAGACTTCTGATTGGACAAGAGCGACTCAAAGCGTGCAGCAAAGCAAAACAAGCCGTTCTGCTGTTAGCGGTCCAGTGTCAGAGAATGGATTTATGAGACGAGAACGGCGTGTCTGTCCCAGGGATCCTTGCATTGAAATGGGTTGATTTCAGTGCCAGTGCATAGTGCCAGACTCATAATTTAAGTGATCGTATTTTCCCAAAACTCTCGGTTTGGACCTATGCACTGGCATTGAAATGAACTCGTTATCCCCGTGAGAGACAAAGACGCACAGTTTTCCTGTGATGTCACTATGGACGGGTACAGGGTACTACCTGCAGTGGAAAACGAACCGAGGCGAGGCATGTAGAGCCGAGTCGAGCTGGTACTAAGCGGTGGAAAAGCGAGTAGAGTTGAGCCAGTACCATGCAGTGGAAAAGCGCCATTAGTGACTGATGTGTTCACGTCAGTCTTTGAGCTGTGTCTGTAAAGACAGGGATCCATTACTGGCCAGTCAATGTTTCTTTTGCCCTAGTAAGATAAAATGGACAAGGGGACCTGATCGTAGACTTGATGCCCCACTTTCTTTTGCATCATTGATCACATTTGACATCTTCGCTCTTCCAGGCAGACGGAGATCGGTGCTTCCGCAAGACACCAAACCAGTGAACAAAAGAATGTCTCTTTCAGTCAAGAGCTCTGACACGGTGCCCAAAAAGGGAAAGGTGTGTGTACATGTTACCATGGTTTACATCAGGTAAAACTGAGCCAGAACCACATTGGGATTTTGAGGTTCAATGGAGTGCTGCATGTTTATGTTCGATTTCTTGGTCAAAATCATTTTGTGGCCGCAACATGTGATTATTACAATGTATAGGTTCATTATTTCAACATGTTTTTGGTGAGTAGGCTGGAGTGCTTTGGACCACAAATACTAAACCCTACTCAAACCTGTCGCAGGCCTTAGTTTGTCCACCCCTGGTTAATGTGTTTCTTGTGTAGTTGATACATTCTATAGTGCCGGCTCATGCATTTAATTATAATGTGTTCCGTTTCTATAGCGCTTCTCTCTACTGAATAAATCTCAGAGCACTTGAAAATGAAAATACTTTGGCATATAATAGAAGAACAAGCAAAAAATGCAGCTACAAGGGTAGCTTAGGTCTAGACTGCTAACATTTAGTTTCACTGCATCTCACTGGTGGCTTGCCTTACTGGAATGTTGACTAGCTCTTGTACAAGATTAAGTTGTTAGCTCCCACTCAGCCAACATCACACTTAGAGGAGTCTTTATAGTGAGTGATTAGTTTCTACCAACTTGTCATCCATTGCAGTCCCACAAATGGGTTAGAAGACCAGAAAACAGCCAAAAAATGGGTGGTTGATTCAAATCAAACTACAGTAGCTCACATTGTTTGCTAACATGGTTAGGAGAGATGATTTGAAGTCGAATTCACAGGATGGAAAGAGTTAAGCTAATTTAGCTATTGAAAACCACAGATTAAATGAACAAAAAAGCAAGTATAATGATTAAATATTTACAAAATGTACTGGAGTGCACTGCCTCGGCTCCCTCAAGATACAGTGAGATCCTAAGACCTAAAGGTTTGTTCAACACTACAGACCGACCAGTTTATCACGTGTCTGTTACATGTCTGTCTGCATCCTGTAGTTTGGAGACACAAACCGACCCAACAAGCAGTTTTACCAGATGATTGAAGAGTTCAGAGAGACCATGGAAGTGTTACCATTATCTGTGTCTGATACGGTAAGATGGAGGACAGTATTAAAATGTAATTCATAAGGAATGCACATATCAGATTAGGGCTGCACGATATGGATAAAAAATCGTATTGCGATTTATTTATTTTTTTGTAGGCAATGTTTTTCTAAAACATAATGAATAATTTTGTTAGGCCATTTTCTTCTGTGTTCTTATGGCTATTTTTCCACTTTTGCTTTAAACTAATAAATAAAAAAATTACCTTTTGTTGATCAATTCATCATATATCGGCATGATTGTGCATATTGAGTTAAATTGTGTCTTTACTAATATGCCCATTAAAATAAAATAGGAAATCCCCCACCCCTGTCATAAAACATTTCCACCACCCCTGATTATTGATGATTGTTGGTCTGGGCTGGGCATGTATTTTTGGTTTTGTCAAGAGTCTTTTTTGCCATACATTTTTCATGCAAGTCCCTATGGCGTTGTCGTGTGTTGAAATAAGTTTGTTGTGATGCCGCGTGTTGTTCTAACTACCATCTTGCATTTTTTGCATATCGCATTCGTTTGTGACATCTCTGGAACCCAAAATGTTCCCAAACAACAGAAGTTGAATTATTGTTCAGCACCAAATCATTCCTAGTCTCCATCACAGTTTCCTTTGCGTTCATTTTCTTAATCAATCCTCTCCCTAACAGCAAGCCCTACACTATTCTTTCGCGTTGCGCTGTACGCCGCCACTTCGATGTTTCTGATTGATTAGAATTTGCTATTCAGAGTGCCTGCACAGCTAATATAGTCTCCTTGACACACGCGTGTTGTTACTTTATTTGGTTGTGGCTATTACTTTTGTTAGTTATAGAGCCCTCACAGAATTGGGATATTTTAAGAATACTCACTTCAACTCACTTTTAATAAATTGGGACAAGTGAGAGGCGTGATCAGAACAATGTGTTGTATAGTTTGATTGACTGGTTCGAGACATACAGGTGGACATTTGAATTGTAAACGTTTGTCTTAAAATAGCAAAAGGTAGGGGAAGATGTGTTGTAAGAGTGCTTGTAGATATGCTTTGACTGACACGATCATGCCGTTCGCTGGCCAGACTCTAATCTTTTATATTAATAATTTGAATTATTATATTTAAGTAGACAAACGGATTCTGAAATCAACTCCTAATAAGTTGTATACAAATATGAATATGATTATAGCAAAGATGGCACTCCAGTAAAAATAATTATTTTGATTGGGTGTATAAATAAAATAAAAAGCCAAAATCTCAGTATTTTGCGGTTTACAAATTGCACATGTTCAAATCGCGATTTCAATATGGTTTTGATGAATCGTGCAGCCCTATATAAGATTTATTGAGTATTATTCTTTTGGGTCAACAGATTGAAGCTCAGAGAATTTGTGTGTGTGTTCGCAAGCGTCCTCTCAACAGTAAAGGTATTTGACTAAGTTAATATTTTTAGCTACTACGTTCATCAACTACATGGCTGTTTCTTTTTAACTTTGGGTTTCTGTTTGATTTTTTCAGAGTTAAATAAGAAAGAGATTGATGTGGTGTCTGTCACTGGGAATGGAACCCTGTTGGTTCATGAGCCCAAGCAGAAAGTGGACCTGACCAAGTACCTGGACAACCAAGTCTTTCATTTTGACTATTCCTTTGACGAGTCATCCACCAATGACTTAGTATACAGGTATTTCCATGTCTTAGTCAATTGTAAAGTGGTCAGTTTAGGTCCTGGGTGCTGAACTGGCTTAAAGCTGTGGTATATGGCCAATATACTATGGGCTATTTTTATGCCCACATCAATGTATAGTTGCTGACAGAAAAAGCCAAGTTTGGAGACAGCCCTGCGTAGTGGTAGCAAACTATAAAATAAATGGCTACAGTAGACAGATTTTTTTAGTTTAATAAAATGTGGTTTTAAGAAAGTGTCATTTTGCTAAGTTAGCGTGTAAGTTTCCCCCCTATTATTCCCAATGGAAGGTTATGCCTTGGCTTTTCACACAACTGTCAGTTTTTTTCAAATGACTTCATCTGTACATGAATTTTTTTTTTAAAATCTACTTTTTCCTTACACTTCATTATGTGCAGTTAAGCAAACCTCATTATCATTTGAGTACTTGAGGGTTTGAAATCTCAGTGGTCCTTAGACACACGACCAGATGGTTTTAATTAGTTAGTTATACTGTAGTTATACTGTAATACCCTGGTGGGGCCAATTTAATTTCTGTAGGATCTCGTAGACAAACGAAAACATTTATCAACATTCTTGAGCTAGACTTGTTGCTGGGTGATGGAGCATTTGGAGAAGTTGATGGAGAATTTGAGGTTGTTTTTTATAAAAACCAGTCAATGCCTGCCAAACGCCTTACTTTAATGTATTCAGGTCAAACTTTACATGATTGGAAATAGCATTTTAATACACTTATAATATGTGAAATAAATTAGGAATATATTAAGTGTATTAAATTGCCTTTTCCAATGTATTATAAGTATATTAAAGTGTAAAATAAGTGGTACTTTTTTAGCACGCTAAAGTATAGTTATTACCATTTAAATAGTACCAATGAGGTACAAGTGGGTGTGATATGTGATACATTTCTATGACTAAGACTCATAACCATAATGCAGAGGTTCCTTATTGCTTATGAAACCCTTTACCAACGTGATAAAATATTTGAAGTGCATGTTGCATTTTATACTTTGTTTAGCTGTATAACTTTTCAAACAATTTATAAATTCCGGTCTGTTAAGTTGGTTTGCTTCAGGTTCTATAATGTTTTCCACTAAGTGGTCATATACGTGTATTTTTTCTGATAGGTTCACTGCCAAGCCTCTTGTCCAGACAATCTTTGATGGAGGCATGGCAACTTGTTTTGCTTACGGCCAAACAGGAAGTGGCAAAACTCATGTAAGCTCTTCCCTTTACCTTAAAATTGAAGTCTTAACTGTCTTTGCATATCTCACATTGTCATTTTTTAATCTTTTACCCTTTCCAGACAATGGGAGGAGATTTTACAGGGAGGAGCCAGAACAGTTCCAAAGGGATCTATGCATTGGCAGGTAAGCCCACTTGCTATTATCGTCAACAATATTATCTTATTGATCCTTTTTAGAAAAGATGAGTATAAAGTTTCTGAGATCAATACATAGAAATGGTTTTACATAACCTCTGTTTTAAGCCATAAACTGTATCCAGAGTCCTTGGGGAGAAGTAACTAGCTGTTATTGTGTAATGAAGGCAATACCTCTGATGCATTTGAATTTGTTTTAACTTGTTGTTCCTCGTATCCGTTGTTCAGCTCAAGATGTGTTCACGCTGTTGAAGCAGAGGAGATATGCCAGTCTGGACCTATGCCCCTATGTGACTTTCTTTGAGATCTACAACAGCAAGGTGAGACTGGTAATACTAGTAATACCCGATATACATTTTCGTCTAATTCACGCTAATATCCAGATTGACTTACTGTATAGCTAACACAATTAACCAGACTGACTTACGGAAAGTCATAATTTTAAACTGTTTTACTTATCATTCCTTTAAAGGTGGACTTGGTTTTTTGGAACAGAGTGCTAGTAACAGATCCCCCCCCCTCCCCAGGTGTTTGATCTGCTGAACAAGAAGGCCAAGTTGCGGGTGTTGGAGGATGAGAAACAGCAGGTCCAGGTAGTCGGACTGCAAGAGATGTATGTGTCGTGTGCTGAGGACGTCATCAAGATGATTGAAATGGGCAGCGCATGCAGGTCTGTTGTTAGGACCCCGATTGGGCTGTATTCATTGACGTGAAACATTCAGATGTTTGAAGTATAATGAATAGAGGTGACACCATTCCCCATTCCACTTGAATCACAACTATATCTGTTTACTGTACATTTCTATATCAACAACCTTCTCGAACAGAACCCTGGTTTTCCCTCCCATGTGTTGTCTTATGTTACAGATTTGAATTCTGAAAAATATGTGAATCTCTACTAACTGTATACTGCATACTAAAGCCCTTTAGAGTCCTCCAAGAATTAAACTGGGTCTGTAATATGTAATGTGAAGTGTATCCAACTTAAGGGATGTTCAGTGTTTTTGACGATCTGACCTTTTTCTCAGGACATCTGGCCAGACGTCAGCCAATGCCAACTCGTCTCGCTCCCACGCCATCCTGCAGGTCGTCCTGCGACGGAAGAACAAGCTTCATGGGAAGTTCTCCCTGGTGGACCTGGCAGGGAATGAGAGGGGCACGGATGTCAGCAGCAATGACCGCCAGACCCTCGTGGAGACAGCCGAGATCAACCGCAGCTTGCTGGCACTCAAGGTGGATACCGCCGCTAGCCTACTGTCAATCCCTCCTCACTCTTTAGACATCCTTTACCTGGGAAGTGTTGATTAGTGCATACACCATAGAAAAACGCTTTGCAACCTATTTAATAAACCATTTTTAACCACCTGAACATGCAGCAAAACGCTTCAGAAACATTTTTGAAATGTCAGTTGTATAAGTGTACAAAGCATTAGAGGCCAAGATACGAAAATCATTGACTTCATTTATTAGAAATAATGAAAAGGTGCAAGGTCTTCAGTCAGTCTAATCCCTGTCGGCTCCCTCCTCTACCTGTAGGAATGCATTCGTTCCTTGGGAATGGACAGCCACCATATCCCCTTCAGGATGAGCAAGCTGACACAGGTGCTACGTGACTCTTTCATTGGAGAGAACTCCAGGACGTGCATGGTAAGGACTAAATCCTTTTTTAACCTTTAGCCTTCAGCTGTACAGGCAATCTGCTGTATTATGAACTAATATAACCGGTAGGTGTTCAGTGCCACTCTGTGTTCCATTATGTCAGCTACAGATTGTATGTTTGGCTTTGACACAGATGGAGTTGCAAAAGCACAAACTGGGATTTGGGAACATGCCAAGTGGTGGTTGTTTCTACTCCGCAATTCTGGGTGTCTTTTTAATGTTGAATGTTTTTGTGATGCTCCAGATTGCTATGGTGTCCCCTGGAATGGCCTCGTGTGATTACACACTAAACACACTACGCTACGCAGACAGGTACAGTCAAACCGATACCTAGCCTATCCAGTATTCAGAACGGATTTCAATGCTGGGTTTTGTCACTGAACAAAGTAATTTAATTTCAAAGTGGGGAAAAAGTTGAAACGTTTTAACCAGTTTAACTGCAATGGGCGACATCGGTTCACAGAACAAATTTAGTTTCCAGCAAAAGTATGCATCTCACACACAGGAACATGGTAAAAACAATTAAGACACATTTTGTTCCTTTAAAAAAATGGAGATCATACAATGTTTAAAAGTTGTATAAAAAAATCCTGAAGGTTTGAATACTTTGGGTTACGACTGTAAGCAGTTTATGTGAATATCACCTTATGCTGCTCCTGTTCAGAACAAATTTAGTTTGAAGCAAAAGTATACATCTCACCCACATGAACATATCTTTAAAACAGTTAAGACACCTGTACCAGCAACGTTTCTTCTTTTGGGTTTGGTGTCGAGCACTTTGTAAGCACTTTCTGACAACGGTTGTTGATGTAAAAAGGACTTTAAAAAATACATTTTATTGACTTAAGAGGACATGCCTGCATCTTTATTACACAACTTTAGAATAAACTTGGTCAAGATCATAGGGATGTTTTTTCTTTTTTGCGGAATTTGAAAAATCTGTGGGACCGGATTCACCAGTTGGTTGTAAAAATTTAAAAAAGGAAAAAGTTGGTTGTAAATACTAGGTGATGGTAATAATACGAGTACATTTTCTGCATCACACAAAAATAAGACTGGCCTTAATCTGACATAAGCACTGCCCTTTCATCAGAAAATTGCTGGTGATTGTGGCTATACTGTGCTCGTTGCTTAGTTTCAATCCCTTTCCACTTGTTACTAGTTACTAGAGAATTAGCGACCACTATGTAATTCAAATTCAGAAATTAGGAAGCCCATTTGACTGGACAGCAAACATTGTGTGTTAATTCTGTAGGGCTAGTGACACCTCTGTTCGCCCTGCATGCTGTGGATCTGCTAACAATTATCATATCCTCTGTGTTTTCTGAAATCTTCGATTTACATGAAATATTTTGGAATCTGTATGCATTTTGATATTGTGTAATGCTGCTGCTGTTTGTGTGTTGGGTCCTCGTCATAGAGTGAAGGAGCTGAACGGGACAGGCAAGGTGTACGATGCTGATCTTCCCAAAAAGCTGGATGAGATGGAAGTAGCTAACTCTTCATCAGAGGAGGTGAGATCAAAAGACGCTGGCTATGATAAAGTATTAATGCATTGTATAGGAGGTGAGATAAAAAGACGCTGGCTATGATAAAGTATTGCTGCATTGTATAGGAAAGCAGGGGGCTCTACGCGATGTAGTTTTGTCACTGATTGGTCCTTAGGCGACTGACAGTACTAATGCTATTTCCAAGAGACTAGTAGTTGGACATTTCCTGATGGTCAGTGTGATCTCGTATCCAGCCTTAAGTGGGCAGTGGACATTGCATTCCTGAATTTTAACTGCTTCTTATTTGCAGGACTCCATTGTGCCAATGCCTGATGTGTATGTGGCCATATCCCAGGTGTCTGAGCTAGAGGAGAAAGTGCATGAGGAGTTGACGGTATTACAATAGCCCTTTCTTGTCTTACACATTCTTATTTACTGCAATTTAACTTCAGTTAGTTCAACTTAAAACAAAATAAACTGGAGTGATTTCTGCGCAGCTATATATTTACACCACCACGGCAAAACAACTTTATATTTTGTCTGAGATGCAAGCACTGCTGTTGGGCTCCTCTGTAACGTTACTTGCTGAGGCAATATACACTGCTCAAAAAAATTAAGGGAACACAATCATCACAGTATAACACCCAGTCAATTAAACTTGAGGGATATCAATCTGTCCATTTAGGAAGCATAAGAGATTGTGAATCAATGTCACCAGTTTTGGTGCAAATGAAAGTGACAACAGGTGCACTGGAGAGGCAACAGCAAGACAACCCCCAAAATGGGAATGGTTTTGTAGGTGGTGGCCACAGACAATTGCTCTGTCCTTATCCTTCCTGACTGATTCTTCTCTAGTTTTGCATTTTGCTAGTGTCCTTGTCACTACTGGTAACATGAGGCAGTGCCTGCAGCCCATTCAGGTTACACAGGTAGTCCAGCTCCTCCAGGATGGCACATGCATAAATTCCGTCGCAAGAAGGCTTGCTGAGTCTCCCAGTACAGTCTCAAGAGCATGGAGGAGAAACCAGGAGATGGGCCGTTACACGAGGACAGCTGGACAGGGCCGTAGAAGGGCATCAAGCCAGCAGCAGGACCGGTATCTGCTCCTTTGTGCAAGGAGGAACAGGAGGAGCACTGCCAGAGCTCTACAAAATGACCTCCAGCAGGCTACTGGTGTGTATGTTTCTGACCAAACTACCAGAAACAAACTCCATGAGGGTGGCATGAGGGCCCAATGTCCTCTAGTGGGACCTGTGCGATACAGCCCCGCACCGGGCTGTGAACTCAGGTTCACACTGAGCACATGTGACAGATGTGAAAGAGTCTGGAGACGCTGTGGTGAACATTATGCTGCCTGCAACATCATCCAGCATGACAGGTTTGGCGGTGGGTCAGTGATGGTCTGGGGAGCCATATCCTTGGAGGGTCGCACAGACCTCCACGTGCTAGCCAACGGTACCCTGACTGCTGTTAGGTACCAGGATGAAATCCTCAGACCCATCGTCAGATCTTACGCTGCAGTTGGCCCTGGGTTCCTCCTGGTGCAGGACAATGCCTGGCCTCATGTGGCCAGAGTGTGTCGGCAGTTCTGGGATGACGAAGGCATTGATGCCATTGACTGGCCCTCACGTTCCCCGGGCCTGAATCCAATTGAGAACCTCTGGGACGTTATTTATCGATGCATCCGACATCGCCAAGTATCACCACAGGAGCTCATCGATGCACTGATCCAGGTCTGGGAGAAGATCCCCCAGGACACCATCTGCCGTCTCATCAGGAGCATGCCCAGACGTTGTCGGGAGGGCATACAGGCACTTGGGGGCCATACACACTACTGAGTCACATTGAGTTGCCATGAAGACATTCACGCAAGTTGGAACAGCCTGTGATTTCAATAGTTTACTCAGATTTTCGGTGTGAGTCCAGCCCTCAATCGGTTGGTGATTTTGGTTTCCATTGACCGTTGTTGCGTCGTTTTTTTCTCATCGAATTACACAATTTACAGCAAAGATTTTGATCTTTAATACATTTCCTTCATTGAGACACGATGTGTGGTTTAAGTGTTCCCTTAATTTTTGTGAGCAGTGTGCTGTATATTGGGGTCATGTTGCTAGGCTACTAGGTTTAGCCTGCAAGCAGGTTTCTATACTCCGTTATGGCTGAGGCATAAATCCATATGGGTTTCATTGTAAAGTTGTTCATCCACGCTAGTAACCTAACAAAATGAATAAGGAAAAGCAAAAGCAGCAGCCAATCTGTATGGCTCTGTAGTGTAACCTACCACTGATGATTTCAACTCAATTCTTTAAGAATAAATGGTAATGTACTCATTCGTTATTTCGGTTTTATGGTGTAACTGGCTAGTAAAAACTTGGCTAAGTTGCTAAGCGTTTTTGCCTGCGTTAAGTCACCAGAAACAACCTTCTGACAGCTGTTCTACAAAACCGAGTTGCCCCTGGACTCCTGCTAGGATAACCAATGCTGCTAACACAGAATCCTGTAGGACGAGTTGTATTGGATAGTGGGACGTCAGATGACTAAGATCAGTGTGCTTTGGTTGCTCTTCTCATACAGAGAGCTGTTGAAATTCTCAAGCCAATGGAGAAACCATCATATGACATTGAGGAAGGGGTGACTGTAATTGTGGATTACGCAAGAAATTTACTGGGTATGTACATGTGTTCAGTAACCAGTTGTCTAATAACAATTGTCTAACCTGAGACCTAGCTGGTGTTGGTTCAAAGTGCGCCATTTTGCTTTGCTGATTTTGTGGCCTTTGTCTTTTTCACAGACACGGTCATGGCATTGCAATCTGCCATCGATGGAGAGTGCCTCGCAAGGATGTCGCGCAATCCAGCGTATCGCTAAGAGTGACCAATACTCATATTTCCACTTGAAAATTTTGTTCTAATATTTACATTGCATTATAGATTTTGTTATCATGCAGTAACTATTGTGTAAGTGGGCATTCAGTTCTGCTAATTTTAATTGTGAATAAAATGTGACCTCCAACATGTAAAACCACACTACATGCCATCAAGTCCTTAAAAGAAATTAACAATTCATTTCTTTAATGTATGCCTATAAAAGAAGTCCAGCAATTAAATGATAACTGAATATAATAAAGGTTTATGAAATATGACTAATAATGCCACTTCCATGTGTGCTATTTGGTTGCACTTGTCAAACAGACCATTTGAACAGGACTCCTTCACTAATATTTTTCAATAGTTTCTT
>JACXGI010000271.1:103447-147655 GCA_016801175.1 Esox masquinongy
TGTATACGTGTATACGTGTATACGTGTATGTTTTTGGCTACTCGCATAATGATATTGAACCCACCTACATAACACCAGGTAAAAGTGGGTCACCCTAACCTTTCCTAATATGTCTATTGAGCACCATGGTACCAATGTTTCTTCCAAATGCGTTCTGAACATTCAATACTCCATTGCTTGACGTCTTCATTGCCATAACTGTTCTTCAAAATGGTAGGTGACTCGCAGAAGGAAGGAGCTATCATTGGAGTCGTAAGAATACCTCAGGGCTTACATTTAATATGGTCGGAAGAAAAATGGTCAGAGTCTTTCTGACGATTTCCTACATTGGGTGGGTATATGTTTGAAGAAAGCCCAAGGATGCCTTCAGCCCACAATGTCTTAAAAATAGTGGGGGGTCTATAATGGTATGGACAGTCACCTCAGTGGAGGGTCATTGGGTCTAACGATTGCTCTGCATGCATGTGTAACTGCTATGGTGCTAACACTTCCCTCTTGATGTTCCAATATCCCAGGATGATAATACCTCAAGGCCCACTCACAAACAAATTCAACATTGTGGTTTTATGAACACCAGGTTGACGTCAAACGCCTTCCATGGCCTCCCCAATCACCAGATTGAACCGTCATTGAACCTTTATGGGAAGCTCTGGAGTACAGAGTGCACTGTGGATATCCGCCTCCTTTAAAGCACGGCGCCATATCCCACTGCACACTTCAGGAATGTATGACAGCTTTCCAAGAAAGATTGGAGGTTTTCTAAAGGCAATGGATGGCCCTACTTATTCGGTCTTTAATATGAATATATTGTTCGGTATTTCTGTTATTTTGTCTACTCACTTATTGAAAACCATGCTGGTAGGAATTAACTTGAGAGGCTATGGCCAGCATTCTACTGTATAATGTATAAGCAAACCCGAATGCTGTTATTCAAGCTACTGTCTGAACATTTAATACAACAAATGATGGCGTCCTTTATAGAACAACCACATTTAGTGAAACTTTAAGAAAGAATGAATTCTTAGCTGTCTACTGGTAAATGGGTTCTATTTTGTGATTTTGCCAACTGCAGCAGAATCCAATTGATTTTTATTCATAAGGGTTAAAATGAAGAGACCACTGCAAATTGAATGCTTCTGTTCCTCACTCAAAACTTTCCTTTTCAACTTTTTTGGAAAGGAAGGAAAAAGGTGCAGTGGTCTCTTAATTTTTTCCAGGGCTGTATAAGTGAAGTATATTCAAACAAATGCTTGTTACCAGTGAGATCTGTGGTAGTTACTTACTGGTGCATTACTGGCACCAGGCAAAACTGAATGCCAAAACTTTTCTGTGTTTGCTTGTAATTACTACAGACAGGCACAGAACATCACATTGGTATGATCAACACTGGTGTTTTAAAAATTAACTGTTGTTTTTAAGTCTTTTTTGTCTTCAAAAAATCATTGTTTTATTAGATTGCCATTTTGTTAGGGAGGCGGTATCTATGATCGCTGTGAGTTCTGATACTTGTGGTATTTCATGAACACTATAAAGGAAGTTGATTTTACCATGAGATTCAAATTTGCTCATTCTTGATTGAGTTCAGGAGATATTTTGTTTACAAGACACAAATGTATTATTGCTAAAATGACTAATTAATATATCAAGTAGTTTTGCTCTGGTGCAATGCCCCTTTAATGTTATCTGTGATCGGAGAAAGTTACTGAAAACCAGACATGCTTAGGCAATCAGATTGAACAGATTGTTTTCTGTTCTTTATTTGTAATTATTATATAACAATTTGAAGATAAAATTTTCACTTTGATATTATGAATGTTTTTATGTAGTTAAATCAATTTTAATGGGTCCTAGGGGGTGACTACTTTTGAGAGACGTGTATGTGTGTGTCTGTGTCTGTGTATCATGAAGATGAATACATAGCTGTGGAGAATGGACAGAAATCCAACTGGGCATAATATCAGATACCTTCCTAAAACCATTCAGAATGGTGTTAAGAAATGGACCATTCTACCTTTGTCATTATGGGGTAGAGCAGAGGTGATAAACATGGATATACTTCCTGGACTGACAAATGTCTGTTATACCACTTCACTTCACTCCACACTGGTTTAATACCATTATGGAAACAACATTTTCATGAAAATATACTGTATATTAATCAAAAACCCATATATTATTCACTTGTTGAAAACGTTTTAAATTTGGAAATAATGGCTATTAGTTAATGGAAGCAGATCAATAATGATAATAACCAAACCACGTTAAAAAGATTGACTGTTTTCAGATGGATGTCACGCTGACGTCAGGCAGGGATACCGAGGGATACACACACATCTTTGAGGCAAAAGAACCAAGGGACCAACGCAACCAGCCTGTAAATAATAACCAGAAATGATGTTTCCAATATTCTTAGTTATCCTTTTTGGTATCTGAAAGCAATTTTAAATCTGTGGTGTGGACTAGGTATCGCTTCATCTAGCATTCAACACCTGCAAAATAACAAGAGCCAGTAGCAAATAAAATGTTCTAATGCTACTGGTTGTATTTATTAAACAGAAATTGTCATGAAATAATGCATGTTAGTACCTAAAATTACTTTGTGAACTAGTAATTGCTATGTTTATTATTTCTATTGTCTTCTTTCCAGCACTGACTTTTGCCAACAACTAATTAATTTAGTAGAATGTACTTCACTGTATTTTGCGGTTATTCCACCTAGCTACTTAAGATAAACGACACAATTTCTTTCCCATGACTCTGGTGTTCTTAGGTTTTGCTGCCATCTCTTGGACATATGTAGCAATTGCAACACCTTAGTTTGTGTTACAGTCATTTTTAAATGCTTATGCACTTTTGTCCAAACAGAATTAACATTTTCAAACGACCTAGCCAACAGGCCAAAGCTGACACATGAATAGCCATAATTCTACATGTTATTAGAAAAGGCTCATATATGCAGTCAACCAATTGCATCAAAACATACAAAATGTCAATCATTCATTACACAATGGCTCTTTGTGTAATGAATGGTTTACACTCATGTGTCTGTGTTATTTGTTTTTTCTATAATTATAGTATACAGCGTAAAAGGCAAGTAAACATATTTCCACATCATGGGCTGTATTCTTTTCCCCTAAAATGTCTATTTCCCTTAAAAATAATTTGATAATGTTTTCCATGTGCTGTCAAAATGACATCCTCTTGATTCATTCTTGCCAAATCAGATGCAGGTCTTTGTGAGAAAATCTGAATGTGTTTGCAGTAGCCTATACTGTTGTGCAGTTAAGTGGGGAGTTAAATTTAATTTGTTGTAATGAGTAGAGAAGTATCAGGGAGGTTTTTGTGCACATGGGCTACACAACAGCAAACACCTATGATGATAGTGCAGCGCTGAACGCACACTTTGCTACCCCACAAAGTGCTCCCCTCTGGGTATGAACACAAGGTCTGGTAACAATGCTACCTTTTTTTGCACATTCGGAAATGGTTTTTGGTTTGAGTGTTCTCTTAAGACAAGCAACTCTCACAACAAATCACAAGTTTGGGTAGGCCGTGCCAAAATCTTCAGCGAGTATTGTGCAAATACATCCAAGACTTTACACCCTGACTGCAGTGTGCAGTTCGGGGTGGGGATCAATGTGGGCGGAGTCAAACACAACGTCTATTGTTCACTGCAACAATATCAGTAGGTTGTCTCAAATATAGCATGAAGCAAAGTGTTAAACACGTGCTGGTACCACTTTATATAATATTTCACGATCTTCAAAAATGAAATACATTTGTATTTAAAGGGTGCCTTGCACAAACATGTTTGTATTCAGTGTGTGACTGTCAAACCTCAGATTGACAAAAAAAAAACATGGGTGAGGTCAAATGTTTGACTCCGTCCACATTGAGCCCTGCCCCAAATTACACACTGCAGTCAGAGGCTTCTGAAACGTCCCCAAGTTTGCAAATATTTAGACTTTAGCCATTCTAAGATTGTGAAAGTAGCCGTCTGGATTGAGAGACTACTCCACCAGCGAAGCATTGTTAGACAGCATCACTAACTTTGGGGAAATTCTGTGCAAACCTAAATCTCAAATTTAAAAGGGTCCGTCCAGACGTCCAGATTTAGGAAGTGCCTTGGTGGTTCCAAATGTATTCCATTTCGTAAAGATCAAGCCCACTGTGCTCCCGGGAACTTTCAATGCTATAGCAATTTTTTATAGCCTTTCCTAGATCTATGCCTTGACACAGTTTTGTCTTGGAAGTCTATAGAGATTTCCTTTGAATTGAAGGCTGTGCTCTGACCTGCAGTGTGAAGTGTGGGACATTATAGACAGGTGCGTGCCTTTCAAAATCATGTCCAATCAATTGAATTTGTCTCAGGTGGACACGAATCAAACTCAAGAGACTTCTAGAAGGATGATCAAAGGAAACAGAACACAAAAGTTAAACCTCATCCCATCCCAAACCTTAACTTTTACACGACTACTTATTGACCTCAGCAAACATAAACTTTGTTTTTGATAGTTTCATGATAGTATGAATATTTGCGGAGCATGCTCTGACTAATCAGATTACTTTATTTGACAAGCATACTCTACACTGATTGGTTGGTAACCCTGACAGCTTCGTCCATTTCTATGTAATGCAAGAAACTTCGTGAGAGGTGACTGTAATTATGGACTGTGCAAAACGTGCGGCCTTTAGCTTTTCTGATTTTGTGGCCTTGGTATACTCTTTTTCACAGACACAATCTGCCACTGATGGAGAGCGCCAAGCAAGGATGTCACCCAAACCAGCGTGTTGGTAAGAGTGACCGATAGTGTTTCCTTGAAAATATGGTCCTAATAGTTTCATTAAATTATGATTATTTTATTTATTCATATGTCGTTCTTGTACCAGGTAAGTGGACTGAGAACACATAATAATTAATAGCCTCGTGGCCATGACACCAGTGTTAATAACCCTACTCTTACGATCAGTTCCACGGACTCTTTAGTGACCAAAGAGAGTCAGGACACCCGTTTAACACCTGCAATCTGACACACTATGCTGAGCATGATCCCCTTCATTCCCCTGAGGTATTGGGATTTTTCTATTGAGACCAAAGGGAAGATTGACCCCTACCTTGTTTGGCCTATTTGAGGCAAAACAACCGTAGGATGCAGGGTGATATGAATGCAGTAACTAATGTGCAAGAGTTCAATTGGCCATACGCTCAATTCTGCCAATTTGAATAGTGAATACAGTGTCAACATTTAACATGCAAGGCCTCACTACACCATAATGTCCATAAAACAACTGTTCATGTTTTTGAAGTGTACCAAATGTTGAGCTTTTTAACACATTCTGGATACAATAAATGTTTATGCACTGTGCGACTTATGATGTCATCCTTACCTGTACGCTATTCAGTTGTGGTTGTCAAGCAAAACAACCATTTGCCTGATTCTAGTGTTTTGAACATTAATTAGTTTAAATGTAGTTTTAATGTGACTGAACACATGGCCTACCGCAGAGCTAAATTCTAGCCCCATGACGTCAACAGACACAGCTGGAGGATGACCCATGCACCTTTGCCTAGCGATCTGTGTGGGGGGCTTTTTTTGTGGTCCGCCTCCCTTTTTTTCCCGCTTCCTTTCTCCTTCCTGACTCCAAAACTCTATTATATACAAGTCCGACTAGCATATACACATACCCTGCAAGCAAAAGCTGACACATGACAAATCAAAGCCCTAATAAATAGCTCAGACTGAACAATTTTCCCCAAAGGATAAAAATAAACAAATTCTACAGGCAACTGGGTGGCCCCATAGCGTGGTGTGAGGGCTGGAAGGCAGCACCACAACTGTTTCCTATGAGCCCAGCCCCAGCCCCCAACTCACTGGGTGGTATTCTCCTCCCTTCTCCTCGACCAGACCTCCCCCAGCCAGGAGTCAGTCTGCCCATTCTCACAGACAGGCGCTATGCAAAACACTTTTCAGTGGCCTCGTATACCGCAAATTTCAGCTTTTCTTTGAACTCGACACGTTAATGACGTTTAACACAAACACACTTTTTTTTTGTTATTCTTTCCTTGTTTGTAGACATGCTTTTTTAAAGTTTGTTTTCTGAGGGGCAGGAAAACAATTTGTTGCACGGAACATGCAACCGCATTTAAGTCGTTCACATATCTAGGGCTTGTTATTGACATCTATGTAGTGTTTAGTGTACCTAAAATAATTATTTTGGGATGTTTCAAGACCTTCTTTGCCCACTTTCATCTGCTTTCCAGCTGCTTGTCATTTGGCACCATTTGCCCGATTCCCTTTTGTGCTATACATCAGAGATACAAAGAACAACTCACCAACAGTGTTTGATCTCAGTAGTGATATTCAGTGTATTGTGTTTTCCAAAGGTACAGTATTATTCAGTGGATTTGCATACAACCTTAACCTACTGCTTAATTACTTCACACAGTCATGAGACTGGCAGTTATAATACATCATCAGATCTTTGGCATTCAGAAACTGTGGTCATACTAATTCACCCCATCTAATTTTTCACAACACCGTTTATATCTGCTTCCAAATTGACCGGTGCTTTTCCTAATCCCCTTGTGTCTCCTCAAATACTGATATTCCAGAATATTTGTGGGAGGGGGGTGCTTCTGGAGGTTTCTGGGATTTTAATGCGCTACTATGTTTCATGTGTTGGACCTGAGACTGGATCTATTCTCAGTAGAACTCAACTCCCTTGAGGGCCCTATGCCCTGGTCAAAAGTAGTGCACTACAAAGGGAATAGGGAGGTCATTTGGGGTGTGCATTTTAACTTTGGATTCCTTTGGATTCCACCTGTCGACATTAATATTTTTCCTGAGCAAAGAAAACTGGCAGTGGCCACTGCTCTGTTCCCATCACCTCTGCAGACTAAATAAACAAGGGAAACCACACAGCAAGTCAGTCCATCCGAGGAGAGCCGGAATACACTGCTTTTCTTTTCTTCCTGCGCTCCGCCCCAGCTCCCCGCTGTCTCCTTATCTTCTCCCAAGACTGCTGGGTGAGTCTCTACGGTGTTCGTTATCAGAGCGAGAGACAGTATTTGTCTATCACCATTGGTCCTGTCTGTCTGTAGCGCTAAATACACCAAGCTGATCCTTTAATGGACCCAGATATGGCTATACCAGCTAACCGGGAGACTGAAAGCATAGTTTAAATTCCTGTGTTTGTTGTCTTGAGCATCTTTTACATGTTTAAAATGCAAAGCGCAAATTTGCACACAAGATCCGTCCTTTTGATAGCTTTAGTTAAAGAAAAAACAAATCTGAACTTCATTCTCTTATTACAATTTCTTGGCTGGGTACATTGCCTCTGTTTTTTGTTGTTGAAAATAATGAGAGCTGAGTTTCATAATGCATTCTACCATTGTACCAGCAGAGGACAGTCTAACTGCAAGTAGCGAAGAAATAGAGGCGCTGTTTTGAAATAATATTCTCAATTCTAATACTAGTCACTAGTGTGATCTATATACTAGTGTGATCCTTCTCACACTATTTAAGCTAAGTTGAATTGTATACTTTTGCCTGAAGATTTTAATCTTTTAACACATAGACGTACCTTCATGTATACACCCTGACAAATAAATCACTGTAAGCACATAGTGGTTATATTACTAACACCCACATCTGTCCACATTTGCTTAACATCAGCCCATGTGAGTGTGGGTTTGCCCAGCTGGCTGTGTTTGTTGGTTTATTTTCTAGAGAAGTCAATGGCCAGCTTGGGACACACAGGTGCAACACACTATTTCCTTGACCTGTCACTAAAGCAAGGACTGATTGTAATCTCTTACACATTATTGACTTCCACTTCTTAATTCACAAGATGTCTTCCCTAGACATAACAAATGATAGAAACACTTCTGCTGGATATCTGTTCACAGTAATGAAGTGAGATGTGAAGTCCAGTCATCTGCCATGGATTTGGAGTTACATAAGTCTTCTAGGTTGGGCCCTTGGTTGTCATGCTTAAAAGGGAAGCAAAAATTTGTCTTGCCCCATTTAAAAGGGCATTCCCTTCATGAATCTTAAATATGGTTAATAGCATATATATGTGTATCTTTGTAGACAGGTCTTTGGCCCAGACCTCATGGTCCAATCAGTGAGGCCCATGGGGCCCACTGAAAAAAACATGGAATCTGGGTTAGGGTTGGATGGCCTGCAACAGGGATTGGGGCTAGTTTTGACTGGGGTTCAAGCAAATTTTGGCTAAGTTGGGGTTTGCCTAGTTTGGGCTGATATTCGTTTAGGCTAGAGATTTGAATGCTGACCAGCTGGAACAGCTCAACCCACTCAAAACCACTAACGAATTATGTCATTGAGAATCATTTGGTTTTAGCCTCTTATAAATAATCTGTAGCTGCCTAAACTTCCTAATTATTGCCCTAATAGTGAAGATGGGCATGTTAATGTTATTTTTTTAAGGCATTGCATTGTTAATAGATAAATAAAGTGAATAAAGGATTTTGGTAAGTATGTCACCTCACATTTATACCCCAGGGACAGGTCATGGATGACAATGACAGAGTTCATAATGACTCAGGAGAAATTGGATTTATATCAACGGGAAGATACTTCCGTAGATGTGGGTTATGAGCCTTTCTAGGGCTGCTAGTAATCCTAACATATGATTTTGAGAATAATTTATTTTGCACTATATAGTGCACTTTATTATTATCGATAATTTCAGGCTGGATATCTGTAAAAGCACATTGTGACAACTGCTAATGTAAAAAGGGCTTTAAAAAATGAATTCATAAAATACATTTAAAACCTGAAAAAAAAGATTTCTGGCTCAAGGGATAGGTTTAATGAAAAACATACAATTGGCCATAGTGTTAGAACTGGTGCTAATTATAGGTTATGGCATTACTGGTTAGGGCTAGGCATTTGGGCTAGATAAGGGTTATTCATAAAAGTTATGTTTTTGAGGTTAAGGTTAGAGTTTGGTTAGGGTTAATGTTGGGGTTATGTGTTAGGGAAAATAAGACTTAAAATATCAATAGATGTTGGTTTTAAAAACCTGTGCCATGCTGTATCAAATGGGAGATGTTTTTAATTGCTTCCCAACAAGATTTTGTTTCTTATTCTATTTACAGTATGGAGCTGTAGGATCCTTCAGAACCATACTTCCTACTTCCTACTACGCTCATTTCACACCAAAACATATTGCATGAGAAGTTGTCTTTAGACTACTTCAGTAGCCGCAGTGTTGGAAAAGTGTGATATGTGACCAAGACATCAAAACTATGAATTAAGACATTTAAATCAAGTAGTAACAAAAAAACTGTTAAACAAGTCCAAACACATTTCATGTTGTAGATTCTTCAAAGTAGCCACCAATTGCCTTGATGACAGTTTTGCACTCTTTGCATTCTCAACCAACTCCTGGAATGCATTTCAATTAACAGGTGTGCCTTTTTAACAGTTCATTTGTGGAATTTCTTTCCTTCTTAATGCATTTGAGCCAATCAATTGTGTTGTGACACAAGGTATGGTTGGTATACAGAAGGCCTTCATCATGTCTACCGTAGTAGTCCATATTAGAACAGCTCAAATAAGCAAAGAGAAACAACATTCCATCATTACTTTTAGACAGAAGGTCAGTCAATCTGGAAAATGTCAAGAACTTTCTTCAAGTGCAGTCACAAAAACCATCAAGCACTATTATGAAACTGGCTCTCCGCCACAGGAAAGGAAGACCCAGAGTTACCTCAATTGCAGAGGATAAGCTGTGGGGGATTTTTGGTTCCAACTGCCTTTCTGAGATGCAGAGTGGGTGAATGGATGATCTCCGCACGTGTGGTCCCCACCATGAAGCATAAAGGAGAGGTGTGATGGTGTGGGGGTGTTTTGCTAGTGACACTGTCTGTGATTTTTTTATAATATAAAGGCACACTCAACCAGCAAAATACACCTCCAGGGTTATTTAATACACGGGTTATTTAATCAAGAAGGAGCGTGATGGAGTATGGCATCAGATGAACTGGCCACCAAAATTACCTGACTGCAACCCATTTGAGTTGGAACGCAGAGTGAAGGAAAAGCAGCAAACAAGTGCACAGCATATGTGGGAACTTCATCAAGACTGTTGGAAAAGCATTCCAGGTGACTATCTCATGAAGCTGGTTGAGAGAATGCCTAGAGTGTGCAAAGGATGGTTAATTTGAAGAATTTTAAAATACAAATGTATTTTACACATGAGCAGCAAATGGAAATGTGTTATTTCATAGTTTTGATGCCTTCACTATTATTCAACAATAATATGGAAAATATTAAAAATAAAGAAATACCCTTGAATGAGATGGTGTCTAAACTTTTCACTGGTACTGTCTCTGATGCAAATCTGGCCACAATTCTCATTCATCAAAATCAAACTACTGTAGTGTAAAAAACACCTAGTAGGGTTTATACACCGTCTGGGTTGGAAACCAAAATGCTGCGCATAAACGTGGTGTGCCTTACAACGTTCCTCTGGCACAGAAAGAGCGGTTGTTAAACATGCGTCAGTGGTGACAGTCAGTACTGGACTTAGTATTACATTTACAAGTATTGTAGGTCCCCCATGTGAACAGACTTTCTTCAGATGCCTTTCCTAGTGCAGCTGTCACGCTTGACCAGAGTTTCTCTCGTTCCTGCATGTGGTAGGTAGTCCATAGGGCCACTCTGTCTTTTACAATTTCCCTATTGGCGTTCAGTCTCACTGCAGTACTTTACCCTGTGGACTCAAGTGTGGTGCAGCGAGGAGTCAGGCAACTGGACAAAGCTCCGGGATGCATCCAAATGGGACCCTAGGCCAAACATGACACTGGTTAAACATAGCGCACTACATATGGATTAGGGGGCCATTGTAGATTCATGTTTTTGAGGTTGTTCGCTATAGAAAATCACTGATCAAGGTCAGCACATTTATGAGACAGACACTATTCCGTGTAATAACGTATCCTATTTTATTCTCCAGGGATTTAGAACTGAGAAATGGAGGTATGTAAGTCTGGGGAGAACATGAAAAAGAACAGCATTGTCTGTGAACACGCCAGCTTGCACTCAGCATTGGTTTCAAGCATCTTTTTTACGGACCAAGCTGAGATGTTTGCATAGAGTGCGGGAGGGCACATGGACAAGCTACCACAGCTATACGCCAAGTTGAGCTGGCCACATTAAATAACTGCCTGTCTGCACTATGCCTTCATCAGCTTTTACTGACACTTGCATGTGTTTAATTACAATGCTTGGTTCTCTCCCAGTTACGATTACTCTACAATGGCATGCCACCTCCTACGTTCCGTTTAGAATGTAGAACCCAGTTATTTTCTAGTCACATAGAGATGCGGTGTGTAATTTGTAAAGGAGCAGCCAGCGTGGATTCACTGGTCTTTAGTCCCCAAACAGAGCCCCACTATGGAAACACAATGTGACCAATACCGATGTGTCTAGCATTCAAATTGTTATTGTTCCAACCAAACAAACCACTTCTAAACACTGGAGTTGCATTACGAGCTCAAATTTAGGCCCTTCTGTAAACATGGCAGGCCAGAATGAATCAATTAAAATGGCATTATGCTGGTTCCTGTTTATTTAAAACATGTTTACACTGCAGGGGCCCGCCTGGAAATTCATATTGTTCCACCAGTCAGAGAATGTATAAATTGCAAACACATTTCTTAGTTTGACGTGCATTTTGTAAATATTGATCTCTTTGTGTGATGGAGTGTACTGAGACGACTGATTTGAAGAAACAAAATGGAAAGAGTAACATTGAGTAGGAGCAATAATCTGTAGACGGATGCCTGCAAAAACATGCACCAATGCACATTTGCTTCAAGATTTCCATGTGCTAGATGTAGACTAATGGCATCTGATTTTGACTGTCTGTGAAATCGATGGGATTCGTTATATACAAATTATAACTCTGGTAATGTATGGTATATACTCAGTTTAATGTTTCACTTAATGCTTTTGTGGTATTACAGAAAAAGAACACTTCCCTGATGGAATACGATTTGGGAAGTATGTTTCCAACTTGTCAGAATGTTTCTGTCTTCATTGGTCTTTCTATTCATCCGCTTTTTCCAGTGTTGCTGAAAATGTGCAAACACAGAACAGCCCCCTCACAGACAATCAAACAAACATTCCAGGGCACACACGCATTCACACACACACACACACACACACACACACACACACACACACACTTCTTACTAATCAGCCCTATTGAATTCTAACAACAATGGACGCTCATCCTCTGGCCACCCAAGAAGCACAGCAGATCATGTGTTAGCTCTTTGGTTCTCAGTCAGTTTTCTGTCCTCTGCCAGTTCTTTACAGAGACTGGTTGGTCCTGATTTCTGCCTCCAAGATCTAGTTATCTGTTAAAGATGTCAGCTGTTATCTCACCCACATATAGCTGGCCATTTAAGAGGGATAAGGCCTTTCAGTTAGTGCCAGCTGCTGTCTATAGTTCCCTAAGCTAGCTACCCTGAAACTCCACACACACACACACACACGCGCACACACACACACACACACACACACACACACGTCTCTCCCCCACACTATACTTCTTTTCCACCCCCTTTACAAACTTCAACACTAAGCTGTCTTGATAAAGTTCATAGAAGCGGGTGAGATAAAAAGAGAGAGAGAACAGTTCACAGAAGAGAACTCCCCCATTTTGCCTAGTGCCACTCACTATGATTCTTGGCTTCAGCGCCCATGCAGTCAGAGCTGTGCCAGGCCAGGAACAAGCATGAATGAGCAGTACCATATCAACTCCCACCATCAGCCTGCTGCCTTCTGTTACAGCATACGTCACGGAGGTCCACAGGAAAAGCCACTTAAATCCACGAAGCAAAACTCTCCAGTCCCGTGAAACACGTCCCCAAGACCTCCGGTATTGCCCGTCACCCCTCAACCAATGTCACCGGAAAAACGTGAAAAAAAACGAAAGAGGTTTTGTTTCATCCCTTATTAGGGGTTGTTAGTTTTCAACGACTGTGTTTAAAATTGTGTGATCCGGTTCGAAGTTGTGACTTTGTTTCCTCAATAATATATCATTTACTTTTGTTGTCACAGTTTTGCAGTTTAATAATTCGCGTGGGAAACTCCGGGTTCTTACTCCGTAAACGTCAACCGTTACGCGTAAACAAGATCTGCGATGGTGAGAGAGAGTGTGTGAATCCTGTTTTGAAGACAGTCAAGGAGCCCACATAGTCTAACAGCGGCCTGGACACTATTTTGAGGAGACGCGTAAACTCCGGTTTGAGGTAAACCAGGCGGTGCAGACACAGCCCTGAGCGCTGCAACGTGTGAACGTCACTGACCCATGGAAGCGAGCAACATCTTCCGCCTTATCATGGACCCTAGCACTTCTTTTGTGCATCTCCTAACAATGACAAATACTTATCCAGAATGAAAAATACTGCAGTATGTAAATAGTTCGCATCAACATTTCATACTGCAATATTGAAACAAAAATGTTCATACAGGTGGCCTGTAAGAAACGATGATCCTGAATGGTCCAGTGCTGTGTTGATAAACTCATAATTGGGTTACAATGATTCTGATCTTTTCACACACCTATGTAATCCATTAAATGATCAGTGTTATGGCATGTTAAAGAACTATCCTCTGCACATATACTTCAGAAGCTTTCCCCTCAGCCACCTTCTCTTTGCTAAGGCTCTAGGGGCATGTCACTGACTTCAAAAGAACCAGACATATCAGATTCAGACAAGCCCAAGGTAGCTGACAAATGAGATGTTGTTGTGGGAAGCACAGGAATTTACAGCATACAGCTTTCATCTACACAGGTGGGCCTGTGGTACTGGGACAGTGGTGTTGGAGTCATAACAAAGAGGCAGGAAGTCAGACGCTAGTACTACTAACTGAACATGGTTTTCTTTCCCTTTCAAACAATATCTTGGTGGGGAGTACTATCTATGATGTTGGCTAACTGAAGCTTTTGTTAGCACAACAGGGGAGAGAAAATTACATTCCTCCATGACGAAATTGTAATTTGCATGTCAAATGACAAGAAATACACTGGCTTGGGTAGGTGACAGTCTTGTCCTCTAGAAAACAAATGCTTGAATAAAAATTAGACTTTTTAGTCAAGCATTTGATCCCACTGCCTCATAGAAAGGCAGATTGTTTGGGTTTCGTAGACACAATCTTAAATATTTGTTGTTTTAAAAGCATCTCATTGTACCCTGGAGAATTTGTCGAGGTCAGCTGGGCTATTGACGCAGTTGTTTTGTTTACCCAGCCATCTGTCACCAACACGTTGTAAAATGACCTAGGAGCTCATCTCTACCAACCTGCGATGCAGTATTTACGTTGTAGCTCAATTTCCCATGGTAAAGTGAAATCAGACTCTTCTTAGGCACTGTATAAAAACCTACAACTCCTATTAAAGGTTTGGACTAACAGAAAAAACACAACATTGAGAGAAGACACCGATTTTTTTTTACCATTTAAAATTTATTTTGTTAGTTAAATTTCTATAGAAGGTGAGGGAAAATAATGGTCACACAAGGGTTTTCTTGAGCATAGTTTTCGGAAGTCACAGTGTTTTAGACATCGACAGAAAGAGTAACACTTCAAATCATTACATGAAGAAGGAAAGGCAAGGAAACTTAACATGGTGGACAGTGTGTGCCACACCTCTCCTTCATTTTCCAAGTGCACCCTCCTCCAAAAAACAAAAATGTAGGGTCTTTCTGAAACCCTCTACTCATTGTGGACCCCTCCCTCCCACACCTGCAACCCCCTCCTCTCCCACCCCTCCCAAAAATAAAATCAAACAAACAAAAACAAAACTCTGCAACAATAGATATAATTATATATAATATATATTTACTCTTTAAAAATAGAACTTCAGTCTAGCGACTAACATCTGTACAAACTACAAAAATAAAAATTTAATATAAATAATTTATATGGCATGACATACATTTGAAATAAAACTATAACCCTATGCAGAACACCCCCCCACCCCGTTCTAGAGCTATAACTTAGACACTTGTGTATATCTGTATTGAAGCAGAGAATTAAAGTTGTTCTCTTATTCTTTTTTGTTTACTTCCAGAATGCACAGTAGCTACTTTTTCTTTCATAAGGCTTATCTACAAAAGAAACCCAGGCTGCCGCTTAAATCTATTACATTTCCCTGCATTTAAATTGGCAGTGATGTGACCAATACTGAACGACTGAACTCCGTCCATACTAAAAACGATAAAAATGAAATGGAAACAAAATCACGGAAATGCTGGCTTGCTTGATGCCTACAATGACTACAGAGAGAGGCAGAGAGAAGAGCATGTTACTGCACTTGAGTTCACATTTTCTCCATGAAACTCGTTCCTGGAGGAGTTGTCCAGCTCAAAATGCACTACCTAGTCATAAATTGCACAGGGTTGAAATCATCTCTACCACAACCCTTAAGACAAATGTAAAAGAAAACACAGACCTCCCTTTGCATTTGATTTAAATTCCCTTTCAAAATGAAATTGGGCAAACACCAAACATTTGTCAGAAATGAACCTCCAAGTCCCCAGTTGAGGACAAGGGAGGAAGACAATGTTGACCTCACCCAATGTACAGCTTAGATAAACTCAGGGTAGAAATGAAAGCCTCGTCACAGCTCCTTCAAGTAATAAAACATATAACAACCAGACAAAGAACACAATGAATGACGCTCAAGAATCTCCAACCCAAAGGGACATCAGGTCATGTTGCTGACTGTACCCGGACACACATGTCAACGCTGCAGGTTGTTGATGCGGACAAATACAGTACATGGTAATATATTAACATCCAGTCTAATCACACATATTGTTCTTGAAAAACAGCCTGTGTATTATGGAAGAAAGCAACAGGGTGGATTGTATAATTGTGAATGAAGACATGTCTTTTACATACCAGGGGTTTCTAAACACTCAACTGTAAAAATGCCCTAAAATAAACAGGGCAGATATCATATTTACATCCAACTTAAAATACATATTCTGTGCTCATGAATTTCAAGAGGGAAGGTGTTGTGAAGGCACAAAGGTTGTTAGAAGAAGAAAAAGATTTACTGAGCTTTTTTGTATTTGTACAGTGCAATGAATGACCAACGATGGATTATCAGAATGGATCACAGTGTGGATGTTCGTTTGTGTCTTACAGAGCTTAATTAATAAGACGTCCTCCAACCTCAGTGTAAGAAAACCTAGAATGTATAAATGTATTTATCCGCTTAGATAAGGTGGGGGGGGGGGTACTGCATATTTTCAAGGCAAATAATTTCAATTTTTTGAAGTGTAGCAGCAAAAAAAAAAACACTGACCTTGTATTTTCAATAACCTATTATCTTAATAACATCTCACTTTTCAGACCTTTTTTTACATATAGCACATCTTAATCTATACAAGGAGTGGGAAACCCACCACATCATCGTATACATCTGACTTTTACACAAGAGAATACCCAACTTATACAGTACTCTTTAAATAGTTTTCCCCCCTCTTTTTAGTATTAAAATATATACTCATAAATTTATATATTCTTAAAACAAAACCTTTTTTATATCTTTAAAAATAAATCCTCTTCTCAGTGTGAGGTCTATGAACAGTTCAAAGGGCTGGGTATTGGGGGTGCTCAGGCGAGAGCCTATCAAGAGAGGGATTCCAGACACGAGGGGCAGGGTGTCTAGCAATCTTTGGCTGCCTGGATCCGTGGGCCACCTGGAACACAGGGGAAAGAAAACAGTGAGGATCATGGTTGAACAGCAGTCATAACTCCAAACACACAGACATACACACAGACGGGTACAGAACGTTCATGTGAAAATATGCAAATGTGGCCCAATGTTGATCCAGCATAAAATCCAAGTCGAAGTATTTAAAAGGGTTTTTTGGCTTCGGCGTGAGACTCACCTTGTGCCTGTTTCCCTTGATGTTGGTTCTGTACATATTCCAGGTCTTGGAGCTCCAAGGATTCACGCTTGGAACACCGAGGCTCTTTCCCGTAACACTGTGAAGTCCTCTTAGTGTCCTCAGAACAGTCTGACTCATTGTCCTCGTAGCCCTCGTGCATGTAGCCTTGGTAAGCCCCAGGCAGAATGGGGTGGACCGCTACCGTCACAGAGGCTGTGGCCGTCACCGTTGTAGTGACTGCGCTACCGGGCGCCGCGCCACCGCTATAGGTCGGCACCTTAGTCCTGCTCTGATGAGACCCTCTGTTGGTCTGAGACCTGGGAGCGCAGTGGTTAGTCCTCCCAGGACCTTGGGTCCTGTCACTGGGTAAATGTTGCCTCCTGGCTCCCTGGTCAGACACCAGCCGAGAGCCGACAGAGTTCACTGCGTTCGGCGAAGATTCGTTTAAGAGTTCTCTCCGGGCGGTTACGCCGGCGCCCTCTCCGAACGGCTTGACCACCTGGAGGGAGAGAAGGACGGACAGGTGTGAGATTTCAAATCGTACGGTTCTGAGCGACGACAGGCCCGTGGGGGCTGTGTTAGGGCGGCAGCAGTAACATGACAGCGCTAGCGTACCGTTAGCCTGGGGAAGCTGGGGTTCTCGCTAGCCTCCAGCAGTATATGGGAGGTGGGAGGGGCGCTGTAGGAACCGCGGTCACAGTACTTGTAGTCGTCCTCGCCTATTCCCGACGTGCCGGTCGTCTCCGAGTAGTACTCCGAGTCGGAGGACTCCGAGAACGCCTGCCGGCGCCGGCCTTGTCCCGTGTAGTAGCCGTGGTGGGTCATGGGCGGAGGGAGGGGCTCGGGCGACGGGCTGGCGAGGCGGCTGCCGTTGTCGGTCGGCGAGACCTCGGGCGGCGGGCCCACGAGGGAGAGCAGCACGGGCAGGAGCACCAGTCCATTCAGGATACCCAGCACGGTCAGGATGGCCAGCACCGCGAAGAAGTACCTGGGAACACAACCGACAGGCGGAGGGCATCCAGTCACCAAGGCTCCATTCGAGCGGCAATAAGCAGGACCCACAAGCAATCCATCTGCATTAGTAAACACCCGAAATGAGGACACACTGGAAGAGAGGACACTGCAGAGCTAAGAGGGGTGGGTTTAATCAGACCACCCTCCCTCCGTCTCTGAGGTTGGCCCTTGCTTTTCCCCCTTCTTTAACGCCCCCCTCTCCTCCCCTCTGTTTCCTCTCTCTCTCGCTCCATCCCTCTCCACTACTGGCAACTTGACAAGAAAATTCCTGGGCTCCGTCTTCTCCCTTTGGGAGCCCTCATCTATCACCACAGCATTGCCACTTCCTGAAACTATGTGTTTACATTAGCCGGCAGATCCTACACGTCAGAAACACCAGCCACCCCCACAACCCACCCCCCAAGTCTGACTGCATGCGAGCGGTGGGGGGGGGGGGAACGTCCCCCCTCCTGGCCTCCAAGCCGCCGCCGCCGCTTCTGCTGCTAATGTAATTTTCCCTTCAACAACTTAATATCCGAAGTCATTGAGCTCCAATTTCAGCGTGGCGCGGGCGAAGCAGCTCGGTGTTTATACTAGGCTGACTGGGCTGTGGAGCAGGCCGGCCTTCTCTTCCTGCCTGCCTACGTCAGCCACTTCATATCACACCTCACACACACACCACTACGGACATCTAACTTATTCTGTTTTTTTTTTACATTACTGTCAGTCGGTGTGGTAGGACTGCCTCAGTGTATATAGTCAGTGACGAGGACCAAGACGAAACTCGGTCTGGTATCTGAAGGGAACCAGAGTAGATGGGAAGTTGGTCTGGGGAAAAAATATGTGTTTGTCTATTAAGGGCAGGGGGTAAATCAGATTCTCAACATGCTCCAACTAAAACAGTCTTTGATGCCGCTGAGAGCCTCTTTTTTGTCTCTCTTAGAGTTGTATGGAGCTGTTGTGGTTCCAAGCTTGGCCCTAAACGGCTGCGTGGTGACGGGCACTGTGTAATGGCCCACAGAGCTGTGAGGTTGCCTGGTTTTCTCTGAGCCTCTGCGCTCTGAGGGAGGGCTGATGTTGCCACAAGAAAGAGCGCAAGAGAAAATTAGAGAGGGCTCCACTTAAACGCTAACAGAAAACAGAGAGCTCAGCCCTTTTAACTGCGGTCCAGACTTAAAGGGGTAAGAAATAGAGTGGATTATGAAAGACAAGGAGAAAAGCGTTCTAGAACTTTCTTTCATCCGTGCCCCAACTCTACCACTAGGGCTTTGTTCGTCTCACACCTCAGAAAGTAAGGTCACTCCTAAGGTTTGGTTTGTTTTGCCTGCTCCTCATGCTTCTCTTCTCGATTTGAACTTCCAATCTGTGTGATTGTCTCCCTAACAAGGTCAGTGGAGGCCACTCGCTTTTACTTTGGGAATACGCCCCTCAACTTAAGGTGTTGTGACACAATACTTCAGCAAGTTTCAGTTCAACATTCTCATCAACGACCGGTCATTTCTTATGCCTCCTGAAATTAGTTTCAAATGCGAACCACGCTCTAAGGCAGAGCAGAAAACCAGATGAAACAGAAACAGCCATCTCTGTTCACGTCTAATTACCGTCTCAACTCAACTCAATAGATACAACCACTCGCTATAACCGTCCCGCATCCGTGAAAAGTCAGGAGAAAAAAAGTCACTTCTTTATTTTACTAAGTCAACATTCCAAAAGTGGAGCGTGATTTATTTGAGGGGTAAAACAAAAAAAATGACAAAAAAGAGAAACTAAACTATCCACAGGCCCTGGTTGGGTTAGACCTCCAGAGAAGACATAGTGTTAGGAATTCTGTTGTTTATATAAACTGTAATCTTTTCCATTCCGAGTTGGGGGTTGGAAAGGGGCGGTTCCCTCAGAGAGGGGGCCGCTGAACTCGCTGGGCTGTTTGTTCAGCGTACCACCGCCAGGAGATGTTTACAGCAATGTATTTATGCTACTCCCCAGCAAGAGGGACAGCTCTGCTCTGCAACATCTAAACAGGACCTCCTAGTGAGAATGGCCTCCTCCTGGTGTCCGCTAGCCCACCAATACGCCTGTGCAACCGACTTCCACCACTAGACTATAGAACTTCTCCCAACAACTCTCTGTTCCTCAGTCTTCTCGCCTATTTGGCCTGTTGTTATTATCCTTCCTGTTCTCTCTAGCTCCCCTTTCGACATTTTCGGTGGAAAAACTCTCCTTCCTTCCCAGTTTCTCCATGTTGCTTGACTCAAACACTTAGAGATGCTTGGTGCGTTTTCTGCCAAAAAGCCACCCTGAGCGTATTTATATTTTCAATGTGCTGCCCTGCTTTCTCAGTAAGCGATTTTTATGTCATGGGCCTGTTTGAGGCTGCTCTCAAGGCTGTGGTTTGTTCCAGCTGAGGCCAGATTCAGCTGAAAAACATTGCTATTTGCTTTTTTTCCACTGAGGCATTTTGTCAGTGAAAAAAGAGCCCTGAAACAGAAGCCAGAGGCCTTGGGTTAGGGTGAGGGTGGTGGTACAACAGGCCAGGTCTAACCCAGGGCCTTTTTCAACATCATGATCTTATTGGACGGAATGTTTTTTTTTTCTCGACCAGACGACTGCAGTGTTCCCTGTAATAATGGTCCAGAGGTGGTGCGTGTGTGCGTGCGTGCGTGCGCGCCCAAGTTGCCACCACCCGGTGAACATTTACATGTTTACGAGCAGCTGTTCCACACCCTTGATGTTTTCTCCATTTGTTTTGCCGCGAGGGAGAGTCCGCTGAGACGCTAGGGGAGACAAGCACGCAGCGGCATCCACTGACAGACGGGGCCAGGTGGCGGGAACCGCATTCCCACCTGCAGGCACCCCTGACCCCCCACCCGGAGAGCCTCCCTCACCCCGGGTAAGAAACGGACAACTGTCTCCGAGCCTTCATTCCCTCAGCCAACTCTCAGCAGCATAAAAACAACACCAGCGCTTCCTCCGCAAAGGCAACATATGGACTGGGGGGTTGGGGGTGGGGGGGGTGGGGGGGGTGTTGTGGTCTGTCCCACTCACCTCAGGATGAAGTCGAACTCTGAGCCGGCCAGCATGAGCACGCCCAGAAGAGTGGAGATGGCCCCGTCAATCACAGGGGCGAACATGTGCTCCAGGGCCACCGCGGAACGCTTGTTCCTGTTCCCGATGGCCGTCAGGAAGCCCTGGGGAAGAGATCGATGCAGAAGATAAGGGTTAGGCCGGCTGCAGCTCATGGGGAAAAACGAGTGTACGCATCCGCTATCTCGTCCATGAAAAACGCTTCTTCACGAACTTCCCCCAGGACTTCCTTTAACCCCCTGACCACGGAGCAACGGAGCTTTTCTCACCAGCGCGATGTGGACGGTGAACTCGACGCCGATGCCCACAGAGGCAATGAGGATCACCACCGGGATGGCGCTGAGCTTGATGCCGATCAGGCCCATGATACCGAACAACTCCACCGTCATCATGGCCAGGATGAACACCTGAAGGGAGGAGGATGAGTTGGTTAGATGGAACATCTCTGGAGTCACAGTGACATATGACCATTGAAGAGTGGGGTGGAAGTGTTAAGAGACGGAGCTGGAGACAGTTCACATCGCAACGGCACGTCTTCCACAACTCTATTTACAGGATATTATTAGATTAGAGAATATTTGACCCTACGTTCGGGAGGATTCATCAAATTACACTCTGGCCCCAGTCCCACTATTTTTAGTCCCTCTAGTCCTTCTAGTTCCTCTCCCAATAGTCCCTTCAGTCGTGTCCCCACCATCCTCCTGGCTGCTGTCTCTTTCAGGGTTGTTGGAATGAGTGACGGTGTCAGACAAAAGAAAATACAGGCTCTCACAGCTCCACTTCTACTGCCTGTCATTCCTGCCGACACCATTTCACCACTAATGTACTTGTTCAGGAAAAAAAAGCATTCCCTCGCTTTTTAACAAGATAGAGAGGACTCGGAAAATCCTTAGCCTGGTGAACCTTTGATGTTGGCAGGGGTCCCAATTTGGTCACGGTTAAATTGGAAATGATAAAACCCTGTTTTTATTGCATGGCCACATATAGGCAGTGAAACTATAGAGGCTTCAGCTTAAAGGGAGACAATGTGACTGTGCACATGTAGGCCTGAAAGGTCCCCTCTCTCTCTCTCTCTCTCTCTCACGCTCTCTCTCTCTCTCTCTCTCTTGCTCTCTGTTTGGAAGATCGTGCCTTCCATCTCTCTGACTGTCTACTAATTGAATCCATCGTATTCCAACTAAAACCTACGCCACACTGACTGAATTGCGCCACTACAGCCCCAACGGCTGGTCACGAGAGTCACCCTTCGGTGTGGGCCGACCGGGCGGGCGGCCCGGGGACCCACCCCTCACCGCCCGGCTGTGTGAAATGTTTCCCAGCCGCTGAGCTGACAGGCCCCCCCCCCAGGCCTGATGGATGGGTTTAGCAGGCCAAGGTCGCGACTGGGCAGATCCGTCCTGTCCCCAATTTTTGACAAAGGGAACTGGAGGTAAAGCCTTCAGGAGAGGCTTTGCCGCTCCTTTGCATTTCCTTTTCTAAGCCTGGCCGGGCCAGATTAGAATGACAAAGGCGTTGGGGGTGTGAGCAGCACCCTTTGGCCAACCCGCCAAGGGCCCTCCCCAGAGACGGGGCCTCCTCTCCCTCCGTGGCAGGGTTATTGAGCTGTGCTGAGGGAGTGAGGCCCAGGAGGAGAAAGAGGAGGAGAAAGAGGAGGAGGGGCGCTGAGCTCAGGGGACTTACGATGATGCCGGCGGTCCAGGGGTTGAGCAGGAGGATGGCGCAGACCAGGAACGTGCACGCCAACACCACACTGACCGCCAGGAGGAACCAGTGGCGCAGGCCGATGTACTGCTCCCAAAACAGGAATGGGTACCCGTTGGGGTAGTTGAGCACTCCCTTCCGGGTGAACTCCTCGCAGATGGCTCGCACGCTCTCGATCCCCTCGATGAAGTCAGACGCCTGCCGCAGGCCGTTCAGGTAGAAAGGGAACTGCGCGAACTCCAGGGGCTCGGCCGCGGGGACTGAAAGGGAGGACGAGACGTTTGCACGAGGGGTTAGACGCTCCCATTCGAACTTTCCGTTATTCATGAGCGACCGCCAGCGGTGACCATCCCTCGGGGACGAGAGACGAAAGACACTCGTCCCCGAAGCGGTGTTAAAAAAAAAAAAGACAAATTGGTGCGCGGGCCTCGTCAGACACTCACTGCGTAGGTTCTCTCCAGTGGTGTCGTACTTGTCATGGATCCACTCGCGGGGGTGAGGGTAGAAGTTAGCCTGTGACGCCGCATAGCCCAGAGGGTCATTGCTCACCCACACCGTCAGGTAGATGTAGAAGACCTCCGGGTAAATCAGACCATCCTCATCGACCAGGCGACGTGAAGCCAGCTGGTGGAGAGACAGAGAGCGATCAGGGGTTTAGGGTTTGCAGTGGCATGACCTCGCCATCAAATAAGAGTGAGGCGAGACCTGGGAAACAGAGTTCTATTGAACTCAGTAAGGGGATTGTTATTTGTAAGTCTACGCACCTGGCTGTAGTTTAACGGTTCCTTCTTGGAGCCGGTCTGGATGAGAAGCTTGTAGGCTAGAACACCATCCTCGGTCCCATTGCAGTAGCTATCCCGAGTGATCCGGCCTGCTTCCCAGTCCGCGTCAAAGGCAGCCTGTAGTCCTAAACAAAACGAAAAGATTGGAACAAACAGTTAGACCTATCCGGTCCATTGTTACCACTGCTTGCCAATGGTGGTAATATTATAGAGTTCCTGTAATGAAAGGGCCACAAAATGTTACAAGATGTTTCGAGTACTACGCTCCTTTGGACCAGTGAAAACATGACGGCGGACTGGCACGTTTAAAATGAGCCAGCCAACTAAAATAAGTCGTTTTACAGAGGGATCTAAACATCAACCACCTACAATACCACACACACTCACACGCACATCCCCCACAAATACTTCCAAAAACACGCATATCTGTTCCTCGTGTGTATGTGTGGGCTGAATAAACCAACCAGCAAAGCCTTTCGTATTCTCTAAATGACAAAATTTGGCGCAGCAGCTGAACCGGTTTCCACAGCCTTTCTCTAATTACAGGGAGATCCTGACTAGAAAGGAAATAGCGAGGAGGGGCAGGCTGAGAGAGGAGAGAGAGCCTTTTATGTCACTCCAGTTCTCTATATATTGAAGAGCTTGGTTCCTCATGTTTTGGAACGGGTGGGCCTGGTTTCCTGCGACCCGCCCTCGATTCCCCTCTTAGCTTAATCCCTCCCGATGACTAGTCTATAACCTCCCACACCTTTTCGCCGGAGGTGAGGGAGATAACCTTTGGCCTTCTATCGACATCACCTAGCCTCCAGTCCTAGTGGATGGGGCGGGACTGGAGAAAACCACCTTACTGAACTTTCGCTCCGAACAGGCTTTAACTTCCATCCGCCTCCCATTGTCTGCCTCTCAGACTGAAGGTAAACATAAAAAACCCCAATCTGGCACTTCAAAAGACTCTGACACCGCAAAATGATATGGAAACTCAAGGGCAAGGACCCGCAAACGAGAGTTCCCTTCGAAACACACACAAACACCGACTAAGCCTAGCGGCAATATCGCTACGCCTCACGGAATGAAATAAAACCAGGTCTCCCCGTGTATTTACCCAGAAGCCAGTCCTGGAAATAGTGCAACCACATCCGGGGCAGCTGCTGGTTGCCGTCCCTCACCACATACTTGACCGAGTTGAAGGAGTTGTGCAGCTGGATGAGGAGGCGCTGCGAGCGGGCATAGTCGAAGCCGTCCATGGTCACCAGGTACATATTGTAGAAGGAGAAGTACTTGAACTGGGCATCGATGAAGTCATACTCCTTGGTGTCGCGAGGCACGATGTCTGTCAGGTAGAGGCCGTCGTGGACCATGGTTGTCCCGTACAGGCCGAGGCCCAGCAGAGACACGAACAGGACCACCACGACCACCTTGCTCTCCGGCTTCAGGAGGAGCGGCGCATACTTGTTCCGGGCAAAGCTGGACAGGTTCCAGCGGATGAACGGGAGGGGGACGCACTCCCGGGCCTCCTTGGTCTCGTCCACCTGAGCCAGGAGGTCGCGGGTGGAGCTGGAAGGGGTGAACAGCTGGGAGCCGTACGGGTCGGTGGGGGACGGGGGAGCGGGGGACGAGGCCACCACCACGGAGGGGGGGCTGGTGGAGATCTGGGAAGTCGGGGGGAGGATGGTGACTATGTGCTGGCCCGCCGAGTCGCACTGGGTGAAGGCCTGGACGGTGGTGGTGATCTGGGTGCTGGTGGTGATGGTGGAGCCCGTGTAGGTGGTGGTGGTCTGGGCGGCGGTCGCGCGGCCGGTGGCGTTGTCGTTGGCGTCGGAGAACTCCTGCGGCTGGATGTGGACGACGCGGGACGAGCAGGGGCTGTAGAAGCAGCACAGGATATCCAAGCGCTTGTCCTCCCGGCGATGCAGGTCAAGACTCAGGATGGCTGGGAAGATGAGGAGCACCATGGCGAAGTTGAACACCACGATAATAGCCGCCTGGGGGGAAAGACGGGGAGATGGGGGGGGGGGACACTGTTAAAGAAAGGGGCCAGCCCTGTTCGCGACTTCGGCTTCCATGCCGTAACCCGACCCCACAGCTGCCGCCTTCAGCACCACAAAAAAAAGAAAAAAAAGGGAGGCTCAACATTCGATCCCCCTTGCTGTTTTAGGGCCTCGGATTTAGTCCCAGAGAAGGAGGGGGAAGAAAATGCTCCCTAAATCACTGGCAAAAAACAGTCAACAAGCCAGGGAACTGAGGAGAAGGACAGGGGGCTCACAAGGCCGCCACTCGCTCTCTCCGTGCGAGTCTGTGCAGGACCCCATCCCCCCACCCCCACCCCCACCAACCCCCCACCCCCTTTCTCCAAAGCCCTGGGGCTGACATTATAGTCTGCGTGGTTCCAGTGCACTGCGGACCACCCAGGGGGAGGTGGGCCGATCACAGAGGCTGACGGCGCGGTGATATACTGATCCACTCCCCCTCTGATTATTTGGCCCTCCCCACCTGGGGAGGGAGGGGGCCCGGTCCAGCCCTGTAGGTGCACGGAGCGATAAAAAGAGGAAAGGAACAAAGCCCCCCTCCCGCACACACGAATAAATGTCACTTCTGAAACTTTTTTTCTTTATTTTTATGGCAAAAGCCTGCAGTCCACTTTTCGTAGCGTGTCGGTGTGTGTGTGTCTCAGTGTCTGTGTATGTGTGTGTGTCTCAGTGTCTGTGTGTGTGCGTGTGTGCGTGTGTGTGTGTGCGCCTGGCATTACTGGTTCCGAGGCAGAGTTAGCTGGGCAGTGTAAACAGTGTGGGGCGTGCAGCCCCGTCTGGTACCTGCAGAGAGAAGGCGCGCAGTGCTGGGATGGGAACCAGGGCAGCCATGAAGAAGGCCGTCATGTTGTTGATGGAGGTGAGCGCCACGCTGGTGCCAGTCCTCCTGAGGCAGTCCCCCGTCCTCTCCTGCACGGGGGAACCAAAACACAGCCGTTATTGCCAGGCTAACCAGAATACATGAATAGAAGTAGCTGTTGTCCGTCCAAGAGCATCCCAAACACAACCCGATTCCTTATTCAGTACACTGCGTCTGAGGTCAGCTCTGCACAGTCAGTGCGATGTGTTTCGAAACGCATACCGTGGAAAAGGTTAGAGGGGCAGTAGAGGCGATTGAACGACTGGCGCCTGAGGAAGGGAGTTAGCTAGCTTACCTTAAAGGGGATATTGACACCAGCCTCTGTGAATGAGTGGGCCAGGAGGAACATGTCATCCACACCGATCCCTAGAGCCAGGAAGGGAAGAACCTGTGTGGTGGCGGCATTGAAGGACAGACCCAGCAGGGAGCAGAGCCCCAGACCAGCCGCCACTGACAGGGCCACCAGGAGCACGCCGGCCAGCCCCACGGCCCCCTGGGACTTGGCACAGTCCCAACGGAGCATGGTCACGCAGGCGTACGCCAGCTAAGACAAGGGCACGAGAGAAGAGGGGGGACTTTTCAACTCAGCGCTGCAGCGGGGAAGCGTACTGTCTGCAAATGAGGACGGTATAGAGGAGTGCTACTGTCTCTTACCATGAGCAAGTAGCCTCCAGCCACCCGGATAACACTGACATCGGAGAAGGACTTCATGATGTCGTTGAGGGTGGTGGTGGAAAAGGCGTGGATCTCCGAAGTGGAGTTCTGGGGGATACTACCATGAGCCACCTGAGGGATAAAAATACAGGTGAAGTCAATATGAGGATCTTTAGTTGATTTAAGGGACTTCTATGATAGAAGTCAGTAGCAGTTGGCATGGCCCAGTCAGGCCCAGTCAGGCACCTGAGTCAGGTCACACCCGAGTTCCTATTGACGGTCCTGTGCAAACAATGTGTTGTTCAACAGTCAAGGGCATGCTCGTAACTTAGTGTTCCAGGTCGACAGCACGCAAACAAGCTATGTGTGTAGACGCTTGACAACTGAGGAATAATGACCACAGATGCCAGAGAGCAAAGGGTCGGGGGGAGGGGTTGGGGGGTCAAATGAGATCACATGGTCTCCCCCAAGCTCCTCCGTCAGCGCCGTGAATGTCCGACAACCCCAGGGGAACCCACCACCCTGGACTTTGTTTTTACAGTGACACCCCCCCCATCCCCTCCCCTGCGAGTGGGCATTGCTGGAGGCATGACCCCCCCATCCCTGCAGCCAACATGCTGGGTGTCAGCTATCACAAAAACAGCTTGTTCCTATAACTGAGAGTCTGTCAGTGGCCTCCTCGGAGGACTCCGTTTACTAGGCAGCTGAGGATTGATGGAATTCAGGCAGACGTTGCATTCCCTTGGTCAAAGCAAAACAAGGCTTGGACATGGGAAGGAGGGACATTAACATGGCAGGTAAACTGGACGACTCAGACTTAACGGGAAAAAGGAGCCAACGTGAAGACGACCTCGTTCGCCACCGGTTTCTTCTGCGGTTTCTCATTTCCCGCCATATTACTCAAATGGGCGGTGACAGGCTGGTGAAACGTGCAGGCAGCGGAGCTGGGATCCAGAGACGCAGGCACGTGACCTAAATGGCGGCCTATTCCCTACGCGGTTCAATGCCTGGCAGCAGACATAGTGCGCCACTTAGTGCTGTCGTTTTGACCCATACGTACGTCAACGAACTTCCTCTGCCAGGACTCTAGGATGGCGGTGGCCTTGTCCTCGTTCCAGTTGATGTCATGGATCTCGTAGTCGTCCTTAAAGTGCTCATAGAGCTGCTTGGGGCTCATGAGGAGAAACATGGTCTGGAGAGCCTCGGCACTGCAACAGACAGAGGGAGACACAGTCAGACACGCACGGCCAAGTGAGCTGAGGTCACACACAGGAGTCATGATCCACCCCCCCCCTCCCCATAACAAATCCCAATATTCACCTCCCCCTCCACAGAAATACTATAACATTTAGGACACCTTTGTTTAAGATGCTCCTGTCTTCGATATTATGTAAAAGAGACGGTGTCTGCACAAAGAAAGCAGAGGAAAAGACTAGTGAAGTCAACCGCTGCCTGAACGGGTGAAAGCAGGTGTCCCGCCACATATCCGCCTCGACCACAGACGGCCCCGAAGACCACTTGGCACTGTGACGCTAAAAATGCGAATGAGATTATCGTAAATCTTTATAGAATAAAGTCTGTGGCTTTAGAGGACTGTATCCTTTCACTTCCTGATTTGCTGAGGCCGAACACCGTCACTCCATTCCTATTTGTGCTGTGGTTTTCAAATTCAACTGAAATGAAATAAGGCGTTCGGAATACTTAAGAGCCCAGGGGTCACATCTCACACGTATGACAGCACATTAAAATGTTAGCATTACAAAAAGTCCTTAGCATTAGAAATGTGATGTAGTATACCCTTACAACGCACATTTTCCCTGGTGCACTCGATTTTTCTTCACTCCTCTCCACAACAAATCTGTTCCCGGTTTATGTGGTTGTCCGTCATGTTTAATTGGCCTTTCCTACGCAGGGGTCAGGGGGGGAAACCGATCTTGCTTCACGCGAGGCATTCCTCAGATGTGTGAGGTTATTAGGAGTCAGAGGGATTCCTCGCCGCTAGCTAGGCTATTGCTTCCCCTGCCCACAATACGCTCCCCGCAACCCCTCTTACCTCAGCAAAGCATTCTGGGTGTCCTTGACCCGACCGCCGAGGATCAGCTCCTCCTGCCAGTGCATGAACTTCTTGGAAAATCCGTGGCAACCACCTTGGAGCCGCCCGGCAATGTCAGGACTCTGTGGAGGGAGACGGGCAGGACCAGCGGTTAGCCGGTTTAATGACCAGACATATCTGACTCATAAAACACGCCGCGCCTCTTCTAAAGGAACGGACATAGGTGGTGAAGATACGTAGACGGAGAGAGTAAGAGAGAGAGAAAAGGGGTAGAAGGAGAGCTAGGGGGTTAGTGTGGCACTCATCTACCTCTCTCAGGTCCTTGTTGGGCGCGCTGAGGGGACAGTCGGGGTCGTTGGGGTCCAGACAGGGGCGGTCCATGTAGGCGTGGCCCACCTGAGCCTTGTCCAGCATCTCCCTGAAGCCTTCCAGGCTGGTGAACTGGCTCAGCTCCTCCATCAGCTTCAGAGGGTCCAGGTTCATCCACTGGATGTCAGGCATCCCCCTGTGGAGGAACACGCGGGCTTAGAGGAGGGCTGGCGGGGACAGCGGTGGGAGACGCCAGGCCAGTGGCCCGTCTTTACGACGCGGCCCTATTCTGTCCGGTTCAGCCCGGGGCCCACGCCGCGGTACATTCCGCCACCTTCCCTTTTCTGTCTCCGCTCACACCCATGCCGTCGCCCTTACACCTCCCCACCTCCCTTCTCCCTGAACGCCACTGGTGGCGGAGAGCTGCAGACGCTGCCTCCGCAAAGTAGCGTTTATTATCCTGTTACACGGGGCCACAATGCAGAGGGAAAGGCACGCCGGGCAGGCCGCTCGCTCCCATTTCTTAACTCCGTGCGTCGAGTCATATCAATTACCTCCGGGCTCTCAAACATCTTGATAAGTCCGCAGTGGAGCAGCGAGAGGCCCGGCTGGCCGGTGGGCGAGCCGAGCAGGGAGCCTGTCTGTGTGCTCTCTCAGCTGGGAGGCCTGGGGGCTGATCGCCTGCCTGCCCACCTCTCACGCTGTTTAGCGGTGTGATGTTCACAGAGCCTTTTCAAAAGGCCTAATCCGGAGGCTTTTCGCTGCTGCTGTCGCCGCCGACACCGCCTCTGGGTCCTCCTCCCAATGCTAAATTTATCATTTGCTCCAAAGAGCAGACAGTTACGTGGCCTGAGGGATAATGCTCTGGGGTCAGTCGACAGCTTTGGCCAAACCGAGTCAACTTGGTACGGCGCGCCAAGTCGGCGGCTCTGACCGGTACGAGGGGAGCACTTGTCGAGAGGAAGCACCCTCTGCTGTACAGGGTTGCCCTCGTGACGTCTGTATCCTACCACGTTACCCAGGACACATCCGATGACCAGAAGCGGCCTCGCCTTCGCGGGTCATAATGTTACCATTTTCTGGAGTAGCCAGGTGGTTTTTGATGATGGTCTTTTTTTGAGCTTTCCCTTCCGCCCGTGGTGAGAGTCGCGCCACGTAGTCCGCATGATAGTCTGACAATGACTAATGTCAAACGCTGTTGATTTTATGTTACATTTTTATATTCAAATGGAATGATCCAACTAGCCTCAGTATCAACACAACAACAAGAGCCAAGACCTAAAGTTGAACGGATCGTAAGCGAAGTAAAATCTGTTTAAGGAAAATGTAGGAACTTCGAGGGCATTTACTTTAGCTGGTAGAGGGAAATAACTGAAACCCCAAAGTGTCCAAACTGTGGGTCCAACCTCACTCCAGTGACTCATGAAGAGTGGCTTCAAATAAAGCTGCTACTCTCCCATTCCCACATACCAAGCGCCTTTGCTCCTGCTTGCAAAGAGAGCCTCCTTTATCTGCTATTTTTTGCTTGAGTGAACCGGCCTAGGCCCTTTTGTTTTTCCATAGATTGCTGCTCTTTGTTCTCTCAAGTTTTTTTTCTCTCGCTCTCTCTCCCTCTCCCTCTCTCCCTCTTTTTACATTAAAAAACTCGGCTGAACTGAAGCGGAAGCTTAGCCTCTGTGGCCACCCCCAGCTCTCTTCAGCCCAGCAAAAAGAAACGGCAAATAAATAACAACACCGACATTTTTAAAGAAAAAAAATATTTCAACGCTGTGATTTAGGGGAATACTTGTGGATCTGTGATCATCAAAGGCCCTTCCCCCCTCTCCCCTCTCACACTACAAGAGAGAGAGGAAGGGAGCTGCCTGCTTGCGTGCTCGCCCGCACGCCCGGTGAAAACACTGTTTGTTGTTCAATGTGCAGGCATGTGCCCACAGAAAACCCCTTTAAAGACTTTTCCAGATTCAAACTGAACCATGGGTGTCACTTAAATTTATATTTTAGGTAGAAAGTGAAAAAAACAAGAGTAATTGAAATATCAATTTAGATAGAGATGTTTTACTTTTCGAAGGGAGAGTATGGTAAGAAGCGTATTAAAATAACCAAACACCACTGTTAATTTCTTGTACGCTCTTTGGGGACCAAGACTTGAATAATGCCCATTTCATTTGTTGGACAACGTACAGCTAGGAGCCCAGGCGATTACCATGAGAATGCACAGTGTTACCCGCTGCAGACAAAGCTGAGCCCCCCTTGAGGGCCCCTCACTGATGGACACTCACTCGTAAACTGAAAGAATGCTTACCATTGTCTGACCCAAAGGCCCCCCCCCCACCAACCCACCCAGTAGCAGCCTTCTCCCCATTCCCTCCCTCCCTGTCCCCTTTCCATGAGGGCCTTCCCCTACTCGACTGGGGGACTGTGGGTGTGTGTTTCAGCCCCCTCGCAGCTCTGACGACAGGAGAAGCATAGGTGACGACTGAACGAGGCCTCACTCCTAACAACACGACTAACCGGCCCCTTAGTCAACGCTTGATGTTAGGTTATTACTGCCTCCACTGTAGGTTGTTGCTGCTGCCACTGTATCGCACCCAAACTAAAGCCCTCTTGTTATGAAGAGTGTGTGAGAACCAGGAGGTCAATTGGGATGTTGTAGCCAAGTCACATTCCTTGGCCCTGCCAAACCCAAGGTATGAATAAGATGACAGGCCAAGCTCGCCGAGCATGGCTGCTAATGGAACTCTAATACTAGGATTCAAGATAGCTGACTCATGTAAACACTAAAACGCATTCAGGATTACCAAGCAATATGGAGGAAAACAATTAGCGCCATTTGAAGAACAAATATTATGGAACTTACGGTAAGTATGCTGACCCGCCCTGGAGCTTTGCGCCTTCCCAGAAACAGTCCAGCGGAGTAACAATCATACAGGGAAACAGCTTGTCAATCATCTGCAAACCAAGGATGCATTCATCAGTTAATATGCAAACAACCAAGCGTATGATATGTAACACAGAGCCCTACAGCCCAAGCATGTACATGCTAATAGGAAAAGACCAAAAAATAACAGGGCGCGATTTGTTCCACTTACCCTTTCAATCATGACATTTTCTATGATAGGAACTCCAGATTTGTAGCAGATTTTATTAAGATCCCACGACCTGAGGAGAAAAGACACCCAGGACGTTAGATATCTTTGCCGGCAGACAACCCCCTTTCTTCAGCTGGAACGTAAATCCCTTGTGATCCCGCGGGTTGACTCACTTTCCAAACAGAGACACCTGGACCTTGCTGGCCGAGAGCGCCGCCTCCATGTGAAGAAGTAAAGCGTCTTGGGTCAGAACGTTGGTGCCTTCCTGTTTTGGAGTTTGTATGAGCATCTGGGACGTGAACACGGATTCCTCTCCCTGCTTCTCCTTAGTGTAGCGGAGCTCCCGGCTCACCCGGCTTCCAGCTAGAAGAGAGAAAAGGAAGAGAAATGGACACGGGTGGGGTTAGACACTCATCTCCCACGTATTTAAGAGCTAACGGATTATTTCAGTTTGTTGTGTCTGTGATGTGGCATGACAACTGACCCCTGTTATCACTGGAGAGGAAACATCAATCAACAGACACAGCAAGGCGAAGAAAAGTCCACAGATTGCAGAGTTCTTGTGGCTCGGGTACAAAACGCTCCAGGACTGTTGTATTTAATAGCAACCAAGGGGTCATTAATTAGGCTGACTTTCCAATTTTCACATTTCTGTCCACCCCCTCCTTCCTCCCCAACACTTCCATTCTAAATAGCTGTCTGGTACAAACCAGACCCCTTGGCACGGGACCAAGGGATACAGACACCCACAGCAGAGACAGACAGGGGTGGAGAGATGGAGAGAGACAGACGGGGCAGGGAGACGGGGCATGGAGACGGGGGATGGAGACGGGGCAGGGAGACGGGGCAGGGAGACGGGGCAGGGAGACGGGGCAGGGAGACGGGGCAGGGAGACGGGGCATGGAGACGGGGGATGCGGGGGGGGGCAAATCTGCAGCGTGCGATTACACACAGCTCAAATAATGATCACACTAGCGCGACAGGCACTGCACATGACGCACACAGACGAGCACAGCGCTGGATCCCCGGGTCGAAAAACCCAGCGCTCCGCGAGTGTGTGGGGAGGAGGGCGCACGCGAGCACAGATCGGCCGACACCCTTGCCAGCTTTGTTTTTTTTCCTTCTCTTTAAGGCACTTCAGACACGAAACGTCTAGCCAAGAGAAACGAGTCGAAGCTCCTCATTGGCTTCCTCTGTGAAACAGATGTGTCCTGTTAGGGAAATCCTCCTTGCCGTGCCCTGGTGCCCAGAGCCTAAACCCCATCAGTAACAACACGGAATGACACGGAATGGCAGAACCGCCATCCCCAGTTTCACTCAGAGCAAGACTGTGTAAGAAACTGGCGAACCCACTGGCCTAGACAGACTGTTTCAGTGCAGGAAAGGCACAACATGCCATCCATTCTTTACCGCAAACCTCCATCACACCAGAACTAACCCATCAGAGAAAGAGAGGGAGAAACTAGTAGCGTGGATGAAAGAACAAAAGGTGCTGGCAGGGTTGGATGAGGGAGAACAACGAGGCAAAAATTGCGGGTTGATGTGGTATGCAGAGCTGGGTTGAAAGCATCAAAGCCCTGAGAGGAAACTCCGTAGTCCAGCCCCCTAATTACCAGAGGAGCAGGGTATCTGCAACCATGCCAGGGGGACATGAAATACACCGCTCTGGATCTGAGTGGTCCTGACTGCCTCTCCGTGTTCCACTGCATGACAATCCCCGCAGAGGCTGGCTCTCGCTGCGGCCACCTCGGCCGTTCTGCTTCTCCCCCGCTCTTCTTCGCTTTTCTTCTTCTCTCCCGTTCTCTCTTGCAGTTCTGCTCCTCTAACATATCTCTCTCTCTCCCTCCCTTACCTTTCTTCTTCTTCTCTCTCTCACTCTCTCTCTCTCTCTCTCTCTCCCTCTCACCGTTTTGCCTGTCTGTTTCATTCTGTTTCTCTGGCTCCTCTCCATATCTCCCTTGCTGTTCTACTTCTCTCACCCCTCTTCCTCTCTGTCTTCCTCGCACCACCTCCCCCCAATCCAGACCCAACTCCTCTAATTGAGGGAGAAGAAAAAAGAAACGATCCCCAGCTCTCTTACGGTCTGGAAGTGTAATATCAGGTTATAACTGGCTTGGAAACCCATCACAATCGCTCAGGCTTCTAGATTACATAGCCAACTTCGATTTTGGGAACTCATGGAAGAATTCAGGTAACTTATTTGTGATAGTACACCATGTACCTATACCGACCAAATGTACCTATACCGACCATGTACCTATACCGACCAAATGTACCTATACCGACCAAATGTACCTATACCGACCATGTACCTATACCGACCAAATGTACCTATACCGACCATGTACCTATACCGACCAAATGTACCTGTACCGACCATGTACCTATACCAACCAAATGTACCTATACCGACCATGTACCTATACCGACCAAATGTACCTATACCGACCAAATGTACCTATACCGACCATGTACCTATACCGACCAAATGTACCTGTACCGACCATGTGCCTATACCGACCATGTACCTATATCCACCAAATAACCAAAAGCAAAGTGCTACACATTCAGGGAACCTATCATCTCTGAAGTCAAGCTTCATTCTGCTTGTGAAGAAACCACCCTATCCAATAAATGACAGGCCAGCAAAAACAGCTTACAGTACGTATGGGCCACACCAGTATGTGCTAAGTTGTCATCGAACGCAGATTAAAATCAAACCACGTTTAAGAAGAGACACTCTTGTTTCACTTGAGACATTGCGCTCATGTTTAATGCATTGGGGCATCTACAGGAACTGAGTTTCAATCTTTGTGCCTGTAATTACAGGGCTCCTGAAGTAAATTATAGCTATTTGTGTCTCGTTCCGCCCATCTGGACCACCCAGACAGAGCTCCGGCAGGGCCCCGGCCCGCCACTCAGTCACTGCTCAGAGGGAGAGAGAGAGCTCTGCTAGATTCAGCCACTCGCCAGATGGAAGTCGCTCTACCTCACTCTGCTCCAGCCTGCCGCAAGCAGCCCTTAAAGAGACAGGCGTAAAAGTATTTCCTACCAAGCGATGAGAAAAGTCGGAGAAAAGTGTCTGAATTTGGCGGGCCGTGAGACTGACGGATTGACAATGGAAGCGGAGCTGAAACCCAGAATTAGCATTAGGACCGAATAATGTTTGACAAAGAGACTGATGACAGAAATACAGAAATGAGTCAGACATGATACATGAGTGTACCGAAACATCGCCATGTTGGAAGGGGACATGAGATAACAGCTAAATCATATCAACGTAATGCAACAGAAAAAGACAAGGAGCTTGTACGTTCCCCCCAAGATGCTTCGCTCCAACTAAAAGACCCTGCATTCGCTCTTCCTCCTTTTTCACATTAACCCCTGAGGTGACTATCCAATAAAGACCAATTATCCACAATTACGGTCCATCATTCTGTAAGCATATGCGGGGATAAAATTCATCAATCAAACTCTTAAATAAACTGTATCCACAAGTTAACCTAATTGGTTAAGAAGATGAAAGGCCCAAACTATCTCTTCAAGCTAAAGTCTATCTCTGTCCAGATAGGAGTTCCCTTTCTCTCAGAAGGACAGAGCTGGAGTTGGGGCTGACCAGAAAGACAAACAATCAGACAAGGGTAGCATGTTAAAGGCAAGAGGACTCCCACGCAGAGCTCGGACCTAGGGCCAGGCAGCCATATCTGGTTGGTGTGTGTGCGTCCATGCTCGTTTGTGCATGCGCCAGTGAAGGCTAGCTCTCCTCTCAGTGGGCAGTATGGAAAGTGGCATGTAATTAAGGCAAGATATGGAGCCTCCGCTCCTTGGTGTCAGACCACTGCTGGACCCTGTCACCTCCAATCTCCCTCATGTCCAGCCCACCACCATCCAGCCCAGCCGCAGAGACCTCAGTCACAGGAGACAGCGTATCAATGCGTACCCTCTCCGAGGCTGCCTGTAGGTTATGTTGTCGGCTCTTATTTTGTGCACAGGTAATGGATTTCAAACAGTCACCTTCAAACTCAAACAGCTTCTTCCAGAAGCGTCGGCCACAGGCAGCACGATTTACCCAATCAAATGCGGAGAAAGGTCGCAACCGGGAGGCCTAGCTGCTTCTCCGGCTTCGCTCAGAGACTTTCGGGCGCCGTCACAAAAAACGAATTGTTGAAACAGTTAACAATTAGGATTGAGCCGGCAGTAGCAGCACCATTCACATGCTAGCTCTAGGTCCAAGTCCAGTCTCCATTAGCAGGGGCCACCTTCAAAGTGTTGTGGGCCAGATTAGCTGGATTAGGAGGCCACTGAAAAGACCCATGCTGCTTTAGAGGAAGTCCCACAAGGAAGAGACATACAGAAAGAGACATGCTTTACCTGCTTCAGCCACCCATGGAATAAAACAAAGAAAGTGTTGCTGGCTACTGTAGCACAAATCACACGTTTTAGAACACAATCACCAATGTACCAATTCAAAAGCACACAGAGCCACTCCCTCACTCAGATAATAAATAGACTTCGCTGGACTGATTCTCAGACCCTCTTGACCGTTCCCTGGTCTTTGTTATCCATTTAAAGTGTTTTTAAGAAGCATGCACTGTAAAACAACAGGGATAAACCTGGCCCTGGCTGGCACAGCGAGACAAGTCTTTGTTGAAATCAGGCTTCAGTTCTACAGCCATTTTCAATAGGCCATCCTTTTCCAAATGCAACTGCACCTCCCCTGCTCAGTCCAATGTGCTACTTAGCAGATGGAGAGGCTCCTTATACCGACAGAACCTATACGGGCAGGGCAGCAGACATTGAATACGGGCTTTTGTCATTCCCCTCAAGAATTTCTTTCACATGTTTCCTAACAAACAGGGGGAAAAAATAAAGAGGGAACTTTCACAACAAAAGCAAATGGACCAAGACATTTTCCCAGCAAATAAAACAATGCAGGAGAGGGGGCCTTGGCTTTCTACCTTATCTGGAAATACAGTGTGTGTTTCAGGGGGCATGGGTCGAGTATGTGACGAGGACAGGGTGGCGGAAGATGATATTTTGCTGTATTTTTTTTTTTTTTAGAAGAGCGAAGGTAACAAAACAAGTTCAATTTGAGAGTGAAAACTGTACCAATATCATCAAAAGTAAAAGGCAAAAAAGAATCTGCTTCAGTTACATTCTATTCAGATCTTGATACTTCTGTCAGCATTGACATAAATTTCCACTGGTGTTGGCATTTAGGCACTTGCCATTTCCATATGTATAGCCTTGCCTGTACTAATTATGCTAATCATCCCTAGTGTTGGCTGCTGTGAAAAATAGTCACATTAGGCACTCCACTGGCTGCTAATGCAGCTTAATGTGTGGTTGAAACATACATTCATCCCATGGTGAAAGGCTAAATTTTTCCACATTGCTGGTCTCATTCAGCCTAGAAATGAATTTATTGAGCCCAAGGACCATTTCTTTTCCCCCCAAGTAGCAAGAAAATGTTTTTCTCCCTTCTTTTTTTCCAGAGGGGGCAAACGGTCTGAGAGGGTGAAGTGGACAGACTCTACCCAAAAAGGTGACTGGTGTGTCTTTTAAAAAAGTTGACCAAGGAGAACAACCTCTTTTGGCAGGATATAAAAACTGTCAAAGTAAAATGAAATAGAGATTGTACAGGAAAAGACTAGACATCCAGAAGGTCTGTAACCAAGCTAGGCCTTGAGCACTCCCAAAAATGGACACCAGTGTCTATGGTGACTTTCAAGCAACATAAACTACAGGACGCTAAACAGGTCTACGGTTACTTACAGTCTTGAAATGTTATGCGCTGCAGCGAACGTCAAAAAACCAAGTCCCATAAAAACACTTGTCTTCATACCACGGAAAATTAAACACTTCATAACACGTGGAAACATACACAGCTAGATGAATCACTACTTTAATACTGTAAATATGTAAAAAGGATCTATCTTATGAGCCACATGCCTATATTATAATTCAGTCCACAGTGGACAGTCAATGGCAACTTCAGTAATGGAGGGAGCCGGAGAGGTTTTGTATTCTGCTGGTGTCTGCTTCTTGAGACTGGAGGAGCTGGGGGGCGGGGGTCTGAAGTAAACATTTTCAAATGACCCAGGTTGACTCTGGCCTTGTTTGTTCTTTCTACTGGTGAGGTCTGAGGCTCAGCAGTTGGAGTTTATTTATCTAGCCGGGGCACTGTGGCTCACCATTCACCTCCAATAATGCCTCATAGAGCGGTCTTTCTCTTGTAGAAGTCCCTGAACTGGAAGACTGTGTATTTTCTGATGAATTATAACATTTACCTTGCATTTTTGTTTAGATAACTGTTCCAAACACTGAAAAGTCCACATGTTCCCCTGCGGAAGGCCCTGGCTTGTGCTGCCAGCGTTCTGGAAGGTTCCTACTGTTATCCATGTGGAGCAGGTCATTCATGCTTTGTGTATATGTTCTTTTCCCCTCTACTACCAGTGTCTTTATAAAACATATGGTGGACTGGCTACCCAGATATCCCAGGTCCCTTTGCAATATTTGCACAGCTTGGCTGTGTGTACACGTCTGTCACGATCACCAAAACTGTGTCCAGACGAATCAGTTTAGTTTATGTGGGCTACAAGATCTTTATATGTAAAACTTTATTTTCAACTCAAAATACCACATTAAAATGCTTTTTTTTTTTACTCTTCAGTGGTAATCATTTTATCCACTACAAAATATCTAGCTAGCCTTTCGGGCTAGCCTATAACGCAATAATAGTAGCTCAACCAAAATCTATTATCGTCAAAAAATACACTCCCTAATCAGTAAATACACTTTTTTGAACCTGTTTGAACTAGTGAAATAAATGTGGCTTTGAGAGAGAAGCCGCACTGTTGTTTTTAGGGAATGGGAAAATGTTGAAGTGTATACCCCTAAAACCTTCACCCCTAATACTGCCCACCCCCACCCCATCTCCCTACACTTCACTTTATTATTCCTCTTTTCTTCCCCCAGACAATACACGCTAGGTCACATTCTCCCTGCTCCCACCCATGACAGCTAGGCTCTTTTCCTGGGTGGTTGCCTGCTCTCCATGGCAGTAGCAAAACTTCATACATGCCCAAAAGAAAAACAACATGACTAACTGGATCAAGTGTTTTGTCCTATTATCCAATCAGTGAACGTTTGTCCACCTATAGACAGAATCTGTCCTAATTTGACACAGAGTGTTTAGCAACCTTCTCTAATGCTTTTCTGATAAACAACACTACTGTTTTAAATACAATATTATATCCACATTCAGAACAGACTTAACTAGCCACGGCTAAGCCTTGGGTGACACAACCCTTTCTATAGTCATATGGCCCATGGCCCATTACCCAGGTCTAGGGTAAGGCAGGGTTGGCTGGAGGAAACAATTTAAAAAAGAGCCTGGTGGTCCGTCTTCACACGCAGCAGGACATCTACACCAGCTAGGTGGCAAACATGTCATTTGGGTGGGGGTAGGGGTTAGGTTGTGGACAGATAAGGCCTGAAGATATACGATGGAGAGCATATGCTTCCGGTGCTCACAGCTGTCCAACCGTGAGCCCATGAAGGTTTATATCAGCACCTCGATCATTCATACTCGCTGAGGCTCCACCTCTGCGTATGTTAACAAGAAGACTAGCTGATTTAATTCTGTATTGCATCACCTGCTATTTTTGATGTTTGGGTCCCAACCCGTGAGCTGTTGACTAATGAGATAGTTGTAAACATGCCTGTCGAGATAGAATGACAAAATCTGCACTGACTGCTGTTAACGAAAAAACAAAGGTTCTCTGGAAACTCATCTATTTTTTTCTTAGAGAGCAATACACTTCGATGTCCAATTAGATAATAGATTTCCTCTCTTTTGTGAAAGAGTTTGTGTGTGTATGTGTTCGTGTGCGAATGTGTTAGAGCCAGAGAGCTATGTGTGCATGTGTTTCTGTGTGTGTATGTGAGTGTGTGTGTGTGTGTGTGTGTGTGTGAGAACGAACCTCTCCTTGTTACCAAACCACTTACTCTCCATTCAGCTCTGAGCAGCTTTGTCAATGGGCTATTGGGGGAAACAACGCACGCAGAAACTTTAGAAACACGGGCACTGCCTCTTAAAGGAACAGCATTCCTTTAGAAACACGGGCACTGCCTCTTAAAGGAACAGCATTCCTTTAGAAACACGGGCACTGCCTCTTAAAGGAACAGCATTCCTTTTCAGCATCTGGGCATTTCCCTCTCAGAATGATTCCATGATTAGGCACAACAAACCCTCTGGCTACATCTAACAAGCTTCTTTTCAGAAGAGCAACCATTAGCTTTTGTAATGTATATGAAATACACACCAGTACATAACCAAAATACTATCATTACGACAAACGACACCGCAACCATTTCATATCTTTTTTTGTGATGTGAGTCAGACATCAACACTACTGTACAAGCTGACAAGTGAGCGAGTCAAATCCGAAAATCTTTGGCTTCGCTAATCTGATAAAAACTCAAACACAGAATGTCAGACCACAGGCATTTCATTGACAGCCTCAGAGCAGCCCCCTTCCCAGCCAAAGTTTTTGGAAAGGAATACAATACCCTGATAGTGAAAGATAAAACCTTTAGGGAGTGTTGATACTACAACTGCTGGGACTCTTTTTTTCGAGTGTGCAAAACAGGTGGGTAAACTTCAGCTGTATTCACTTATTTTTTTTGTAGGAAAGGGGGTGCCTTTATTGTTGAATGGAATCCAAGAATAGTTAAGGACCACACAGGGAGCTTGGGGGGAGGGTCAGCGCCTCAAAGATTGCTAACGATTCACACAGCCCATCTGCTCTTGGGATCAGGAGTGCGGCAAAAGCCTAGGGGGCTTAAAAGGAATTTGGCAGTGTGAAAACCAAATAAAGCTGCCCGAATATGCACAGATAACCCGGCCTGTGAATGGAAAGGATGTCAAATAAAATACAGAACATGGAACTGCCTTGGCAAAAAAAAAAATACATACATCAGCAAGAGAAAATAACGCTAGTTCCATGTGTGCAATTAAGTTGGAATTTCTTTAACCAGTATCCACTCAGTGCGAAGCAATTTTACCATCGGCTAAGTACACCCACACAAGTGCATAGCATGAAGGACATAGTAAAAGCCTTTAATACAATGACTAAGTTACTGTCAAAATCAACAAAAAATAATCTGATTTCTCGAACACCTGATCATGAATGTGTAGAACATTATCCCTCAAACATCATGCGAGTTGCCAACCCAAATAACTATGCCACAAGTCAGTCAACCAAAAACAATACAGTTTACTGTAACCCACTCAAGTAGCCTAAATGGCAGAATGTCTACAAGTTCATTTGGGCCAAAAGATACCCCTCTCCCCCCAGACCACCCCCTTCCCGAAACATACCCCGAAACTGAACGCCTGACTCACCTTCCACCCATAGTTTCTCGATGTCCGTCTCAATGGCAGCGACCCGCAAACCCACAGACAAGGCACCGAACACAAGCAGTCCAATGAAAAGGACTTTTCCACAATGTCGCTGGATGTGACAGCCCAAAGAAAAGAGAAGAGCCTGGAACCGCGCCCGAATCCACAACGGGGCTTTCTGACCCACAGCCTTCCCCTAAAGAGACAGGAGGAACATGGTGGGAGAGAAATGTGTTATTACAATGTTACACCTCATTAACCACATATTACATGGAATGTATGGCTCTTGCATAGGTCAGTACAGGTATGGATGACCAAATGTTATCTAAATGAACAGTGGTCTTTGTAGGATTACACAGACAAATCACGCAGGGCAGATTATTAAATGCTGTGTTAATAATGCTATGCTAATGCAGGTTTCATTGTGATAGTGTGACAAAACTAAGGTCATGTTCAACATTACAGTATCCAGCCAATGGAATTAGACATCTACTTGAGCAACATGTCAGTTATCATGTGAGCAAAACATTTCCTTGAGAAGTAGTGCACCTGAACTGTCAGATCTAGAGACCATGAGAATGTCAGAACATATCCAGCCAGAAGACACCCTGATTGCATTATATGACATGAAACCATTATCTAGTTAGGCCATTGAGGGCCCAACTCCACACAGTCTTTTGGTTGGGATAGGGCCTCACAGTTGGCACAAGCTGGGTCAGCATGCCTATCATCACCAGGGGCATGGGGGTTGGCTATGGAATCAAAACCCATTACTTCACAATGGTTTCATGGTTTCTGACTTTAACAAAAAAAGAAACAGCATAGTTGTCAATGGATAATGAGATATCAAGTGATTACCCTGCTTTGGTGTGTAGCCTGTTAGCCATGTATAGCATACTAACAGCAATCAATATGAAATAAGCATGGACTACGGTATATGGACTACGGTATATCTAGATTTAACCAATGCTGTGCATTTGGAGGAGTGTTTAGCTTTTTGTGCACTCCTGCTATATTTTATTTTCAATATGCAGCCCCCCCCCACACACACACACAAAAAACCCCTGCTAAAATCGATAAAACCCATTGCTATTGAAATTAGTTACAGATTTAACTGAAGGTGGACATTTACGATTACACACATTTGACTAAGGTGTGAGGTACCATTCTTTGTATATGTTTCAAACAGGATATACAAGGATGACAATAAGCAGTTTCTAAACGAAATAGTCATACTCCTAAAGAATTGGAATTCAAACACTGTCTGAAGACCGTCTACCCATTCAAAAAATGTCCTCAGTCTAGTAGCCTTCAGAGACAGTGGACAGATGTTTTGGTTTCACTAAGGAGATTTGACACATATCCAAGCGTTCATGCGGTCCAGTGATGCTTAGATAAAACTTAATCAGTGAATTCCTCTGTAAGACCCACCACATTTTCAAACAAACTAGCGTACCACGGGGACCATTAGTCTAACTTATTACAAATTAAGTTGATCAGATCCCAAATAAAAAACTATTTGGAGTTGTATTGCTTCTAAAATGAATGGTGAAAGCTGTTTTCATTCATAGCGCGGTCGACGCTGAACGTTTTGAATGAGTGCGTGCCAGACTCGTGAATATTACACGAATCACCGAAATATCACTAGCGTATTCTCTCACTTTGTCTAAAACTGCGGCATATCACACTCTTTCCCATTTTGACATAAACCCCCTTCATAAGCCTATTTATTGTTTTGAGTAGTAGCTCAGCCAAAGCAGTAACACCAACGTTTTCTCAAAAGTATTACAACATAACATTCATTCACAGAGACGATTAATTTAACAGTAAATGTATTCCATTAAATGTAATTTCACCTTTGAAATCTGTTTTAATGCGAAAGCAGCGTGGCAATAACTGGGTCTCCGGAGAACATCTGAGTTCACTGGCGGCGGAGAACGCGTATAACTTGGGGGTAAAACTCCAAAAACACCGGCCCCTGGGACTCTGGGATCCGAGGCCATAGTCCAAACAAGAAAACGAAGCAAAGAGCGAAGCAAGAGACAAACAGTGCGAATTCTGCAAAAGCGACAATAATCCAATATAGAATACAAGAGCATCCACCGGGTAAAAAAATGAAGAATTTAGTCTAGTCTTTCCTTGAGCCAAAGTCTTGCAACTCCATCCCAACATTATGTGCCCAAATCCGTATAGATCCTTCAGTCTTCATCCGTCCAGATAGCTTAAAAAACAACGTTTCGAAGTCTCGAGCAGATCTCTAAGTCTGCCTCTGATCCCGTAGCAGTAACATTTGGAGAAGTTAGCCCCTC